>JASDQU010030309.1:22531-36562 GCA_032191745.1 Picea mariana | reverse complement strand
CATGGAGACTTGAGACAATGTGGTCTTGTACTCCCTCCGACAGAATCCTCCTCGCCTTCGCCACTTTCTTTTTCCATGCATCAAGATTTGCAGTGTCTGTCACATCTGGCTTAGGAACATCTTTATCAATGTAATCCTTCAAGCCATTGTCTTCGAGTACTGATTCCATCCTGTCCTTCCAAGCAATGTAGTTTGAGATGCCCTCAAGTGCATACTCCAACCTCAAGCCATTGAAAGACATTTTGATCTTGAATCAATTGTCGCACCAAGAAAATCCTGCAAATTCAAATGTTATCCAACCACCAAAACTCAACTTCTGCAATCCCTCTTTCCTGGGAGGTTCGCACCCCCCCTGTGGGTAGCCTGAGGGAAGTTCGCACCCTGCCTGTGTATAGCCTGCGAAATTGACTGGGAGGTTTGCACTGTAATACACTGTAGGGTGAGGGGAGTTCACACCTCTCCCTTGATCAGACTATGAGAATTCTCAGGGAAGTTCACACCTCACTTCCTTAGCTCCGTGGCCTCCGTGGCTCTGATACCATGTAGAAACTTCAATACAAATTAAGTATTTCTTGCTATTCTCCTGATCTAAAAATTATATGCCACTGTTAAATACAGAATTGCTTCTACTATTATTCTTGCGGAAAATTAAACCACGATCAAAACCACAATCACAAAGTGAAATATCAAGAATACATAACACAAAAAAATTTTACTGGGAAAGCATAAAGCTAAAAACCCCACTATCATATATTATGTATATCATGAATCATGAAACAATATCATACAAAACTCTAATCCAAGAGCTCTCAGTACAATACAATCGTCTCACACTGTCATACACAAATAAGCAAATACATGTGCCAATTCCTATGTCCAGACAGCTTGCCTCCTCTGCACAAATCCTTGCAATTAGAATTCTCACAACTGAATTACGAATTGCCTAGTTTTCACATGCTCATAAGCATATACACTGCATGTGTGATCAAATCACAACTGATAGACAAACTGTCCCTTTCACCTATTATCTCAACTGGGTCTCCACTGGATCTGACATGCATGTAGTTAACCATGGTGAATCTTCAGTTGCATGTGAGTTCACCGATTTACTGAACTCTCACTAGTGCATGTTTAGTTACAACTAGTGCAACTGATCTTAACTCACTTAACTACACTTATAATTCTATTACAAATCTAACTCACTCAGTTATGAATGACATAATAGATTAATATTTATTGTCCAATTTATTTAAGGGAAAAGTAAATTAGACACATGTTTCTTGTTGACTTTTCAACAAGTCTTCCATAAACTTTCCTATCAACCCATTGAACGCATGATCCATGGCCCTTTGGAATGTGGCTCCAACATTCTTCAAACCAAAGGGAATTCTAGCATATGCATATGTCTCCCATGGTGTTATAAATGTTGTCTTTTCCATATCTTCCTCAACCACCAAGACCTGGTTATATCTAGAGAAACCATCCAACATGGACATGTAGGCCGATCTAGTAACTTATTTTAGAAGAAACTCCATGTTAGGAAAAGGAAAAATATCTTTTATGCTTGATTTGTTAAGGTCTATGAAGTCAACATACATCCGTATTTCCCCGGTATTTTTCCTTACAATCACTAGATTTGAAAGATAGTATGAATGTCTGATGGGATAAACTATCCTTGCCTTCTTCAACTTCTCCAATTCAATTTTTACTAGAGGTTTCAGCTTGGGATTCATCATCCTTATTTTTTGTTTTACTGGTTTCACTTCTTCCCTCAAAGGAATGATATGATGGAATATAGTTTTATCGTAGGATTTAAAATCATCATAGGTCTAAGAAAACACATCAATATATTCTTTGAATAAGGAAACATATTGGTCAACCTCTTCAGTGGTGCAATCAACTCCCAAATTGACATATTTTGGGGACTTGTCCGTTCCAATATTGACTTTTTTTCATTTCTTGCACCTTTCAAACTAAAACTTCTTCAAGGATATTCTTGGCATGATCATATTTCGTAAACAAAGATTCAACTTGTAAACAATATTTTGGGATGGAAGATGAGCTATCATCTTCTTCACCATCATCGTTTAATAAAAAAAATTCCAGTTTTTCATCGTTCTCAAATACTTGCAAGTACTCAATATTATCGGGCACTGATGTTAGAAAATCTCTTTCTACATGGAAAGATGTTTTGCTTTGGACATCGTCTAGACTTGATAATGAAGCCGCAAAGGATAGTGAATCGGCCTTGTGATTCTTGTCTCTTGGAATGAAAGAAATGTTGAAGGAACTGAAAGATTCCATCAACTCGTTAACTCCTTTTAGATTTATATCTCTGGGTAACCTGATTGATGACCAAATCCGAGTCTCCAGTTACAAAGAGATGTTCTATTTTCATTTCTTGTGCAAGGGTCATTCCCTAGATCAAAGATTCGTATTATGCCTCGTTATTTGTGCATAAAAACTCTAGTCTTACAACATGGGGATGCATAGTTTATTTGGAATCAAAAGAACAATTCCAACTCTATTCCTAGATTTAGAAAAGGCTCCATCGAATGGCATCCTCCAGTATCCTTCAAACAAACAATCTTGGTTCCCCACGCCTTGAACTTGCTCTATGCTTTCATTGTGCTCCATGTCTAGGATAACATAGTTTCCAATCCTTACATCTATATAATATTCCATCAATTCATTGTCTTTCTTCTTGAAAGAGAAGGGTTTTTTAGGTTCACATGGTACTTTAATCATCGCTCCCTCTTTTCCTAGTAGCATCATACAACTTTCGTCGTTCATTATATATCCACTCATCATGGATGTCCAGTCTCTTCCCAATAGAACTCCATATGTTGGAGGAAGGTATACCACAATAATATTGAAAATTGTAATGATATGGGGGTTTGCTGTAATCTGAACATAAAAATCCTTGATTTCTCCATACACTGTCACTTTTCTAGAATCAATCGCATACATGCTTTCACCGGTTTCATAATACTTAGTGAAACTCATGCCCAATGCCTCCATGGAAACAAGTGGAATTATATTATTTGTCGCACCAGTGTCAACCAAACAATTATGTAGTGCAACATCATGATTTTCAATTGAGATATAGAAGGGAGGAATTTTACCTCTCATCTTAGCAGTTGTTGGGATCTGGCTGACAGCTTCAACTCTTTCAGATGGATCATCCAATAACTTCAAAATATTATGTCTTTGCTGGGGAATCTTCACCACTTCCATAAAGGGAAAATTTATACTTAATTTACTTAGGTCCTCCATGACACTATATGTCATTTGAGTGGAGCTTGATGCCAGGTGTTGCCTTTTGGTTATGTTTCCATCTGTCACTTTCTCATTCGACACTTTTTCATTTGTTTTTTCTTTTTCTTTTTCTTTTTATTTTTCCTTGTCAGAGCCACCTTTATTCTTGGGTCTATTTACAAATCCTCTTGTCCGAGCAATGTTTTCTTGTGAGTTGGAATCATTTTCTCCCTCTCCAAATATATACATGGATGTATCACATCCGTCCATTTTCACAGTTTCAGAGCTTTCATTAGGTAAGTAACAATTTTCTTTCTCAATTAATTTCTCATCATAGACATCATCCAAAACAGTCGCGTTTGGAGTAGGCTATGTAGGAACCCTTGGTCTTTGTGGGTCATTGATATTCTCAAAACTCACTATGTTTTCGGGGGGATGGTTCATCCTTTTCTCGGGGATTGGAATTCTTAGGTTTGGCATGTAATTATATCCCCTTATCAGTCTGGTTATCTCGTTCTGCATTTGTTTGATGGTTATATTCATTTTTGCAATTTCAATTCTTTGCTTAGTTTCCTGCGTCGCCACAGGGTCAACCTTTACGTCAGGTATGGTCCCCTTGAAAAATCCTCCTCCCGCTGTTTGATTTTGAACCAATCTAGGTTTGAATTCTTCATTCTTTATTGAACTGGAATATCCTTGATTATCAATATTTAATCCCCCCATATGACTTTGTACTCTTACCAGTATAATGTCGAGGTTGAAACCCATTTCAATCATAATTTCTTCCATCTCAATGGCTTTAGTCATTACCTCCTCCAAAGTATCCATTTGGGATGTTCTTATGGCATATTTTACATTTGGGGGAATTTCATTCTTATAACATCTGAGAATGACCAGGTCATTTGGTCTTTTATCCTCTATAATTCTACTCAAGGTCTTATTGAACCCTAGATTAAAATCTCGTACCCTTTCGTTCTTCCTCAACCCAATATGGGTGAAGTCGGTGAGGAGGGTATGGTAAGAAATTGGAGAGGAAAACATAGTTAGGAACATCGATTTGAGGTCGTTAAATGAGAGAACGGATCTTCTGGGAAAGGTGGTATACCATTCATAAGATATTTCTAATAAGTTTTACAGAAACAACCTTACCATGACGTTGTCATATTCAACACGGTGAAAGTCACAAACATCAAGAAATAAGTGAAGATGCTTCTTTGCATTGATTGTTTCATCTCCAGAAAATTACTTTAAGGTTCCCTTGGGGAGAACAGAGAGCTCATGTTGCTCACCTATGATATTAAGAGGGGAGTCTCTTACCCTTCTTCTATTTTCAAACCTTGGGATTCCTTGATTTCTTGTGACATCTCTTCCACCTCCTTGTATCTCCTCATGATGTTGGTCTTGGGGTTGTTCATCTCTCGCTGCCATGTTTGGGGAGACTTCAGGGCTAGACTTTTCACTTCTAAGAATAGAGAGTTGCTTACTTTTACTTCTGGTAATGGGTCCCTTGTAACTTCAATCTTGATCTTGTTCTTGTGCTTCTCTAGCTAGCCTTTGATTTCTTTGAACTTGTCATTTGTCTCTCCTCTGTCTTTAGAGGATTTATCTTTCTTCTTCTTGGACTAAGATCTGCCAGGACCCTTCTAAATCTTCTTGAGTCTAGGTTTTTTTTATTACTAGATTGTACAACTAGTGTAAAATTCTTCATTGATTATTCAATCCAATTTCCAAATGGGGTTCGTTACCCTGGGGTAAATTCATATATTCTTTCACAAACATTGGGCCAGGTTCTGAAATTTCATTTCATGTCCCCAATATGGTCGCCAAAAATGTTGACACTTGAATCCATTAAGATCAAAATGACAAACTCACAAGGAGACAAATCCCCCTGCGTTTTTATAGAGGTGGTACTCCTCTATTATGATTTTCGTGGGACTCTAAGTCTTCAAAATGTGGGACTTTTACAGAATTTTGTCGTGTTAATCAAAGAAAAAGTAAAGATGCAAAAACATAAAATGTTTTCATTTTCTTTTAAACAAAGTTCCTGATAATGAACTAGGAACCACACACATTCACACATTTAAAGTAAATAAGAAAAATTTCCTCACATCCATCATAGTTGGGATAAAGATTTCTGATCACATAAAAATAAAAGAAAATGATCTGCATGCATAAGAGAACTTTGGCAGAGTGATACATGGGAAACTTAAATAAATATAACGATATGTCAACCTCAAATACTTTATATTAATAAAACTGGGTTACAAAGTGTTGGAACACACACAATTTTGAACTTTTGAGTTTTATAGTTTTCGCCTCTTGGGAATAAAATTTTACACAAAGTGGCCTTTTAATTTTAAATCAAATTCATTGGTTGTAATTTAATAAATAAAGAGCATACATTATCCATTGTCGATGAGTTCCCTTAATTTGATCAAGCGATCCTAATAATCTATGTAGTTCTGGAGTCGCCTGAGTTTTAAAGAATAAGTCCCTAACAGTCACTTTGGAGCTCCGCGCTTCAGATGTTCCCATAAGTCTAAACGATAAAACCCTGAAGCTCCGAAACCCAAAATTAATAGCCCCTGGTAAACCCTAAAGAACTCACTAAAAAGAGTCATGGGACACGTGTATTTTAAATCTTTCATAAGCTAACACATGGCACCTATGTCTTCTTGACACATCATATAGAATGACATCATCTTTTCCACGTCACTCTGGGAGATGACCCTTCAGGAGTTTAACAAAGAGTGAATTCACAAATCACCGAAGTTTGAAAATGCTAAAGCATTGGGATTTTCAAAGAATAAAAATTAATTAATAAAACATTTAATAACAGAAGTTAAACACGATTAATTAATACTTAAGGGAGATTACTCATAAATTATTTACTTCACAGTTTTAGATTCCAGGAAATTTCTCTTATACTATATTCAAAACCCACGAATTTCGAACTTCGGAAACACTTGAATTTAATTCAACATTTTAAAACATGGTTAATTAATTTGTAAACGTGATTATTCAAAGATTAACTTCTCCGCGGATTCGGGATTCAAGAGATTTCCACCCCGTCAGATCCAAAGCTCCCGAATGTGAACCGTCGAAGTATCGATGGCATTTATGATCAATTAAAGGTATTGATTTCAAATGAAGATTGTAGATCGCCAGGTAGTCAATTCCATTGAGGGTATTAAATTCCTCATCAGTGAGTCAATACGAAAATTGATAAACTCTTGTTTGAATAAAAACACTTCAATTTCAAAATCATTTGCACCTTTCGCAATTAGCAGTTTTATCTATTGAAAAATTCATGGATTTCCCTTGTAACAGGTAACCTCACTATGTTTCCTTAGATATAATGGAACCATGGAAAATGGAAAAAAATCTTGATGCAGTGGGCGAGGATTCAAACCTGAATGCAAACATTCTTTCGGACACTACATGAGTCGCAGATACCATTAAAAATTGGACACAAGTTTTTGAAATCCTAGAACAAGAAATCATCAACTGTACAGAAGACTCTGTCGAAGAAGATGATGACTCTTATGCATCTAAGATTATACATATAGCATAGTCAGAGCTACACAATATAGCTGCACGACCGAGAATCATGCCTTACAACGATATGATAAGCTGGGCCTTGGAACATGTTAATATCCAGACCAGGAGCATCATCAACCACCAGCAGGTTGTCGCTGGCTCTTTCTAACCAGAACATTTGCAAGTAATTTATAACCTCTCTCCTACCCCTAAATATACTTACAATGCCTCATTCCTTATAGAGTTCGAGAGAAAATAATGCGTCCAATATGCCAGGAGAAGTCATGATATAATCCATACCTGGTGGGGTCATCCGGAGAAATTCAGAACCGATGCTCATGGTACATATGCCACAATGTATTTAGATGCCTATATGATGTATGTGGCCATGATGCTCTCTCACCTGTTCAGGAAGAATATCCCTACACATTTCTTGGTGGAATGGGTAGCCATCATGAACGAGGTAGCTGAGGGTTACACTTTCAATTGGGCCAAAATGTTGTTGGACAATATGGCCAAGGAAGTCGTTGATTATAAAACAATGAAATCAAAAGGGCAGACTGCCCCTTTTTACATGCCTTCATATGTTATGGATTCCATCTACTTCATGACCCCTTTTCCCTTGATGAATTGAAGTTAGACCCCGACGAGTTCTGAGCCTATTCATTTTTATCACTCCAAGTTATGGGAGGAGAAAGCTAAGGATTTATCTTATGAAATCTATCACAATGTTGTATTACATGTTCACATAGCCATTTATGGTCACCGACTTCCCTGGATTTCAAAGAGGATTATGGGAAACATAGGCAAGCTCGTAGATTGGTTCATTGAGGACAATTTTATCCTACATCATATTTTTTGGTTGCTCATTTCCCCCTCACACTCTCCCACAATTTTTACTCAACAGGATGGTGTGTGGAGAAGTGGTGTACGAGACATTGGCGAGAGATATCAGCAAGGAGTTGGAAGCAGCTCAGAAAAAGGTATGGCCAAATATACCCATTCAAGTTGGAATGTTTACATTATTGGATTTTGGTCACTCTAAAGTTGAGGTCGTAGCCCTGGAGGACGTCAAATTGGTTGACATTGAGTTCAATAAACATGATCCACATAAGATAGTGGAAAACCATATGGCTCAGTTCAACATGAAGTGGTACACGCATGAGAATTACTCGTATGATGAAATATTCGGGGGAGTTAGATATTATGAGGAAGTCCAAAACAGATTCCTAACCCTACCCCCACACCAACAAGATGGTTTCCTTAGCTTTCAGAAACACAGGTGGAACATTCTTCCAAAGATACTGCAGGGAGAGTCAATAGCCACACCTCCTTCACAGGAAGCTAAGTCTACAGGATCTGAGTCGGGATCCTCCACTAAAATCAAAGCCGAAAAGGTCCCCAAAATCCCAGAGGTATTATTTCAGGAGATAAGAACATCACTATTAATACTAAATGATCCACAGGTAATAGCATAGTTCGAGGCCTTCAGAAATCCGAGACAAATTGTTTCCCATTCAACACCAACAACTCCTGTTGGCACCCCCAATACGACAAGACAAAAATATTCCACCGAAATTTCCTCCCCCATTGCATCATTAACCCCTCTATAGACCAACTTTGGAAATCCTAATTCTGAAATCACTTTTGTGGGTGATATTACCCCCATCTTGCCCGAAGAGATGGCTCCTTCAGATTTCTTATTTAGTAAGAAATGAAAAGCATCGTGAAAAGAGAATCTCACCAAAAGGATGAAGACATAACTAAAAGGAAAAGACTGGTGTATGATGGGAATTACCAAGATGGTCCAGAATTTGCCAAGGAAGTTGCAGGTTCGTTAGGTGCTTTTGCCACCACCAACCAATGGTTGGTGGAAAATTTCACCGAACAACTGAGACAAAAGTGCCTATTGGTATAGCAATTGCAAAATTAGATATATATCGTAAAGAAGACTATTAGAAACATAATGAACCAAGATTTCAAGCAAACCAAGACTAGTGATCGGTAGAAAATTAAACAGCTTCAAGATAACCTTGAGCTGCTCCACCAAAGTTCTTAGACCAACCAAAGTCTGGTCACTCAGTGTGATGAGTTGATAGAGTAGTTGCAGGACAAATTAATCCTAATTGAAGGCACACCAATAGACATCTTGACCTTCAAAACTCAAGCATTGAAAATCAATGAGAAGCTGGAGGTTGCCCAACAGGATCTTTATCTGAAAGTAGATTCCATCCATAAATGATATCAGGCAGTATACCTTTCCCTAAAGGATATCTATGTCAGGAAAAAAGAGGCCCGCTCATCCTGGTCTAAGTTTCAAGAAGTCCTCATATTAATGGAGAAAGCTAATGTCCCTGATTTTCCTCTCCTCTCTTATTCTGAACAATTAAGAGGTGAGATGGCTCTAAAGGTCTGGGAAACAAATATGGAAGAAGGAAATAAATTTTCCAGAGATATGAAAGAATCTTTCCTAGAGGCATTGTCATCATTAAACAAAAAGTTGATTGAGTTTGAGGGTAGTAATATCTCAGAAGCCCTGGGGAAAATTTTGATAGAAATGAACCAACAAAATTCCACAAAGAACAAAGAAGAAACTCTGGAAGCCATTCAAGGAATGAGCCAGATTGATCTTATTAAAATCAATAAATGTCTAGTTAATCCAAGTTCACAGTTTCAGGCCACATTCCAAGAAGTGAACAATATCCAAGAAAAGTTGCCCCAAATACAAAACAAATTATTTGCCTTCGAAGTAAATGAAAGGGTTGAGCCCTCAAGGTTTGTGGTGGCATTGATGGATAGATGCACCCAATGCATTGAACATAAAAGAAAGCATAGCTGGGAGCAAGTGAGAAAACATGCACAATGTCATTTCCTTCCACCCCCTCTACCTTTCACTTTCCAATAGTCACTTACCTCGTCCACCCGCATTCTAACTTCCACTTATCCCACCTCATCATCAGACACTTGTTACCTCATCATTATTTCCATAGACAGTTACTCTTCCCTATGACCATTATCCATCCCTTGACAAGCCAATGTTGTGCTATTCATCTGATTATCCTCCCCCCCGTGACCTCGACTGTAATTCATTGTTCCGCTAAACATATCCGAAGGGACAAATGGCAACAAAATTAAATGGCCAGGACAGTATGCCAAATGATTAAGGTGGCCTTAATGACATGTGTACCCAACCCAAAGGACTCAGGAAAAGGAGTGCTTTGACCAGCAGACGAAGAGATAGAGGAGAGCGCCAGGGAAACTCATCAAAATTTACAAGTTGTTGTTTTATTCATATCTATGTTATTTTTAGTTAAATGTTGTAAGAAGTCCAACGGTTTTTAGTTGTGACAGATTGTGTATAAATACATAGATTTAAGATCTATTCAAGGCTGCTTCTTGCTGAATGTAATAGAGAAACTCTCTTTTTTAGTATTAATACAAGTGCAGATGGAGATTCTAATTTTCGTTCAATTTGAGTTATGTGTTTTCTCTGCATTTCCATTTCCTCGAATTTATTTATGAAATTCTTTGAATTGCGATTGGTTGCAATTTAGTATTACAACTACTGTGATCATATTATACCAACAATTCATTCAGTTAATAGTTTTTCCTCTGTTATTATTGTGAGTAAAACAAGACTTGCGATCTGCATGAATTACCGCATTCTATATCCTGTTCAAGGGTGCATTATTTACCTTTCTTCCATTGCAAACAAGGTGAGACTCATCTATAATTGATGCATGATTTTGTTTAACAATTTTGTAACTCTTTTCTACACCATCTGATATTATAATTGTGACTCAGATAACAAAATACAACCTTTGTATTTTCCTATTATTAATTTCATTTAAAGATCATTTCTCATCAAACTGAAGGTAGGAAGATCACTCATTGAAACATTTTTTTTAAACACTACTGATGCCTAACATTATTCTTTGAGACTTAGGACTAATCTCAATACCAATAGATTTTTGTCTCCGTTGTCGAGGACGAAGAAATGAAATCATTTTCTCTGGGAAAACAACAAGGTAAATTTTGGTCTTCGATGGTGAACAAAGATTGAATACGTAAGTAGGGCTTATTTTATTTTTCACCCGGTGACTCCACCGTAGAAAAAAATGGCATTCGGTTGAAAGAATACTAGGAAAAACTCAGACGAAAAGAAGAGTACACGAGTGTCAGATCCCGAAAAATTGTTGAAACCAAAGGGATGTCTCAGACACACTGCTGCATCAGCAGGTAAGGTCTATCAACCCAGAGTTACAAAAGATAATTCTAAGGTTCCCACTGAAGAACTAACCCCTAAAGAAAGTCTTAAACAAATTCATTCTACAGAGGCATCAACTAGTAAACCTGAGGTTAAACTCGAAACTCCAGAGGTAATTATTCCTGAGATAAAATTTGAGATTGACCTGACAGATACTTTTACCAGTGATAACAAAGGATCCCTTTCGATCCCCACTGTCATTAACACTCTGCCACTTCTCTCCTTTCCCGAAGTAAAAGTTTTTGTTTCCTAGAATTCTGAAGAGTACTTTCTATACCCAGATTCATCCTCTATCACCTCTCATATATATACATCCGATAAACCTGAGGAACCCAACTCAAGTTTCCATTTTCCTCCTCATCTATATCTTTTGTCTCCTCATGATATTTTTCCCTAAATTCATTCGCAACACCTCAAATTAGTCGAAAGGTCAACAGTTAGGTCTTTCAAATTTTTTGAAAATCTCCTTTTTAGCCCCCAAAGTCCATCTCCTAGACTTTCAATGGTCGGTGTTGTAGGTGTTGGTGTTGGAGGTGCAGGAGCCGGTGGACAAGCTCAAACCCCTAGAATATTTGCTAAGGTAGCTACTAGATATTCTCCCTTGTTCCTTCCTGTTGTCCTGCATGATTTTCCTGAAACTTTCATGAAGAACCTCCCCAAATTCATGGGAGAAGGATATCTAACCGCAACAGAACATATATCCTTTTTCGATCGATTTGTTGATATCCTTGGCATTGAGCACAAGGATGTTTACTCAAGGCTGTTAGTACAGAATTTTGAAGGACAAGTGAGGACTTGGTTCAGATGACTCCCGGTAGGTTCCATACGATCATATGACGATTTAGAGAATGCCTTCCTGAGACAGTGGGGCGAGAAAAAGGATCATCTTTATTATTTAACTGAATTAGCAGCTTTGAGAAAGAAGACTTTTGAATCAGTCCTTGAATTTATCTAGAGGTTAAATAAGCTTTATCACAAAATCCCAGTTGAATTCAAACCTTCTCAACCAACTACAAAAGTAACTTTTGTAGGGGCTTTTGATTATGACTTTTCTCTACTTTTAAGAGAAAGGAGATCTACCACTTTATCAGGAATGCAAGATGATGCTATAGAAATTGAGTCCAATATGATGGCATATGGGAAATTTAAAACTAAGGTTGATATGGGATCTAGAGAACCTAGGCATTTAAAATAATAGGCAGGACCCTCTGGATCCGGAAAGTCCGCAGAGGAGAAAATGGATGAGATGGCTAAGGTTATTAAAGATTTATTAAACAAAATTTATAGGATGGAATTAGATCAAGCCAAACCCGATCCATATGTTAAGAATCAATTTAGGAGAAACCCTAACCCTCATATACAACAAAGACAAGTAAAAAATGAAGATCAAAAGATGAAACTGAAAATTTCATGCAGAGAGATGAAATGCAAGATTATGAGGAGTTAGAAGAATATCTAAACAAACTTAGCGATGATGATCTTGATCCACACTTAACCAAGCAGGATTATGAGAAATCTTTAGAACTGGAATCCATGTTTAATAATGATGAAAACATAAACAATCTAGGGGACTCTACGTATCAAGGTCTCACCAACTCAATAATGGACGAACTTCAATATAAATATGATTTAAGGCCCAGAGAGAAAAGTTCTACAAATGTTCCACCAAAAAAGATTTTATCACGAAGTAAAGAGAATGAGGTAGCAGTTACCAAACCATCAACTGAAACACAAGTTGCCTGAACAAAGCAAGTTGAAACAAGAATAGTGAAAACTAAGAAGCCGAAAAATAAAGAAGCAGAAGTTCAAACCAGGGAAATTGAAAAAACAATTGGGGGCTTCAATTTAGAAAATGAACTTAGAAAATTAAAATCTCAATGCCTCTGGTTGACCTTGCAAAAACCCTGATTTATAAAAAGAAAATCGCCAAAGCGATTAATTTTTCTGATGTTGAATGTCAAGCTGACATTATTAATTTGCAGGACGAAAAACCTACAATCATGTTCGGTACACATATTGAAAACAATAAGGATTGTGTTGCTCCATTCTATATTACACTAACTGTGCACGACCATTTACTCCACAATTGCATGCTACACTCAGGGGCCTCTCATAATTTAATGCCAAAAATTGTCATGGAAAATTAGGCCTCGAAATTACTAGATCTTATCAAGACTTATACTCGTTTGATTCTAGAAAGGTTAAGTGTCTAGGTATGATTAAATATTTGGTAGTAAATCTTGCTCAGATTCCTGTGAAAAAGTATCCTTATGGATGTGGTTGTTGCTAACGTTCCTGCCAAGTACGACATGCTTCTATCCAGGTCTTGGGGTGCTAAGTTAGGAGGATAAGTTCAGTTGGACATGAACTTACGCTACAATCCCAATTTTTGGTGGGCAATTCGCACGACTATACAGAGAAACTAGACTGGCGTATAATGTAAGTGACCCTCAAAACCCCAATAATTACCCAGTCTATGTTGTTGATCAAGGCTTAGGAAATTGTATATTATCTATAGATGACGATTTTGAAGAATGTATAGAAGAAGAAAATAAAAAAATAGAAATGACAAAGAAAAATGTAAATGTTAGAGAAGGAATGTGGAAAATGTTCTTCGACGGTGCCTCATCCTACGAAGGAGCAGGAGTTGTGTTTTTATTCATGGCACCAGGTGATGAGTATGTTATTCCCTTCTCTTATATATTACAATGGGAGGACGATTATACGAATAATTTATGAGAATATGAAGCTTTGGTTTTAGGATTAGAAGCTGTAAAGAAGTTAAAAATTAAACATCTGATAGTTTATGGTGATGCAGTGATCCGGATTATTTTCGGCACGAAATGAGAGCGGAGATATAATAAAGAAATGCACAGAGATATCACGTATATCCAGTAATATAACAGAAATATATCAGAGATGCAACCATAAACACAGAGATACAGTAACACACGATTTCTATTAAT
>JASDQU010030309.1:9227-22431 GCA_032191745.1 Picea mariana | reverse complement strand
CGGGGGAGGAAAGACGTTGTTCCAGAAAATACTTGAGGGTTTGATGATCTGTGTTAATTTGGAAGCGTTTCCCCAATAGATAAAGGTGCCAAAGATCCATGGCATGCAGAATATTCAACATTTCCTTTTCATAGATTGATTTGCCCAAATTTCTCTCAGACAATTGTTTGTTTGTAAAGGTCAAAGGTGGATCCTCTTGCATAAGGACAACACCAATTCCTTTCTCGGAAGCATCACATTCCAAGACAAAGGTCTTTGTGAAATCAGGAAGGGCCAGGACTGGAGTGGTGCACATGGCCATATTCAAGGTTTGAAAATCCTGAGAAACTGTTGGAGTCCAAGTGAAATAATTATTTTTAAGGAGTGCAGTGAGAGGTGCCACAATCTTTCCATAATTCTTAACAAACTTGCGATAATAACCTGTTAAACCCAGAAATCCCCGCAAGCTTTTGAGAGTCTTTGGGTGAGGCCAATCTTGCATAGCTTCAATATTTTTAGGATCCACCTTGATGCCGGTCTTTCCAACAAGATGACCCAAGTACTCGACTTCCGAGGCACCAAAATCACATTTAGATTGTTTGAGGAAAAGTTGGTGGTTGAGAGAGTAGATGGAGAACTCAATCCACATGATCAAGATGGGTTTTCTAGGTTTTGTTGTAGATGAGGATATCATCAAAGAAAACTAAGACAAAATGACGGAGAAAAGGATGGAAGACATGATTCATGAGGCTCTGGAAAGTGGAGGGAGCATTACAGAAGCCAAAGGGCATGACCAAAAACTCATAGTGTTCCTCATGAGTTCTAAAGGAAGTCTTAGGAATGCATGCCTATTTCATACAGATCTGGTTGTAGCCAGAACGAAGATCAAGTTTAGTAAAGAATTGGGCACCACTTAATTCATCCAAGAGGTCTTCAATGACATGAACGGGAAATTTGTCTTTAATGGTGAGTTTGTTGAGGGCGCAGAAGTAAAGACACATGCGCCAAGAACCTTTTTTCTTAAGGACCATGACCACTGGAGAATAGTAGGGGCTCGTACTAGGGCGGATAACACCTGCGTTGAGCAGTTCTTGAACCATTTTCTCAATTTCATTTTTTGGGAAAAGGGGTGATGATAGGGATGGATATTGGGAGGAAGGTTGCCCAGAACAAGGGGAATGGAATGATCATGAACACCACAGGAAGGATGGAGTCCCTGGGGAGTGGAAAAAACCACTTGATGTTTAGAGAGGATGGCTTGGAGGTCCTGCGGCACAGAGGGTGTCTCAGTTGCTTGTATGGCATGTAGTTGGGAAATAATTCTAGAATGACCTTTTTTGAGAAACTTTTCCATGCGATGGGAACTAATGATATCTGGGGAATCAGTGGTGATTCCTTGGAACTTATATTGTTGGCCCTCTTAGTCGAATTGCATGGTTAATTCCTTAAAATCCATGAGAATGGGACCCAAAGTCCTTAGCCATTCTTCACCCAACACAATGTCACAACCGCCCATGTCGATAACAAACATATGATATTTCAGGTGGTAGTCACCAATTTGGAGACACATTTTCACAACGCCCTCCACATTTCATGGAACCACCATTGGAAATCATGATTTGGAAATTATTGACTGCATTGATATAGCAATTAGTTTCTTGGGAAATGCGGTGATGAATAAAATTATGGGTGTTTCCACTATCAACAAGAATGATGGCCTTCCTATTCTTGATGTAACCAATTAGCTTGAGGGTTTGGGGAGCAGAGAATCTAGTGAGAGAATTTAGGGAAATGACCGGTTCTACTTCGGGAGGATCTGAGGGAGGGGTTATGTCAGTGGGTTCAGGTGACACAGACACAAGGGGAGCCTCAACATCCTCTTATGAAACATCCTCCGAGATGGCCATAAAAATATTTGTTCCTTACATTTGTGTCCTGAAAAATATTTGTCATCATAATTATAACAAAGGCCTTTGAGTTGGCGTTCAATCATTTTGGCCCTGGTCAATTTCTGGATCTTTAGTGGAGTAGAAGGAGGAGTGGGAGTTACCGGTTTAGTGCGAGGAATAAAGGAGGGTTTTTTGTTTTGAGAAGAGACACCATGTTGTGCTTCCTTAGTTATTTTAGTAGCATTAACCCAACTATGAGGCTGAGCCATGAGGACATGAACATGAATCTCATCCTTGAGGCCACTGATAAAATATTCTTGAAAAAAAACATCAGACATGCCCTCTGTACAAAAATCTAGTCTCTCAAAAGCAGCTATAAAGTCTTCCACGGTGCCAGATTGTTTCAACTTTGTCAAACGGCCTAGATGGTTGGTGTCAATGTCAAAGCGTTCATAAAGCTTTACCACAAAGTGTGTCCAAGACACATACCCTTGGCGAGAATTTTTTCTCTATTGCCACCATTTCCAATGTTTTTGATCTAGATGGAGAACACCATACTAGAGTTTGACCAACTCATCTGTAATGCCATACAAGGAGAAATAATGTTCCATTTGATTTACCCAGCCAGTGGGATCCGATCCATCAAATTTGGTCACATCCACACGTGAAAGGCATAGGTCACGCTAAAAGTGATGGGGTTGAAAATTCTGGGAATGAGAGGAAGTTTCACCTTCAATATGAAAAGGTGGGTCAGATACGGGAAGATTTGCAGGGATATGTAGCTTGGCATAGATCATCATAGTGACATATTCAAGCTGGGTAGTAATGTCTTGTTTGTTCTCGTCTTTGAGTTTTGTGATTAAGGCAGCAATGGAGGAATGCATCTTTTGATTGATGGTGGAAATATTGGCACTGAGTTGTTGCACTTCCTGTTGGGTTTCTATGAAATTAGAGTGCAAGGTAGTGAAGTGAGCTTCCAAGTCTTGGCTACGAGTATGGGCCATGATAACGAGGGAACACAAAAAGGGGTGAGTGGGACCACACAAAAAGTGGGTTATTGGTGAAGTGTATCATAACGATTAGGGCGACGAGTGGAATCCAATGGGGTAAAGTCGAAATAAGGGTGTTGGAAGGGGGGCGGGTCCACAAGAAAAAATTTTTGCTGAAAAATGATAGGTATGACTGCGATAAGGGAAAAGAGAGAAATCCAACATAATAGGTCTCAAATAATGGTTCCAATAGGATCCAAGAGACACAATTGTGTCGCAATAGATCTTGTATGTTCTATTTTTGTTTCCGTACCAAGGGTTAGGTATTCAAGGGTTCTACAGACAAGGGTTTTCCCTGTGCTATAGCTCTCTGATATACGTGCAGGGTCCAATAGTAGTACTCGGCCCAATATCTTAGGGCACCAACTAAGGAGGCTAGACCGTGCCCTTAGCCATACTACCCGACTACCTAAGTACTAGAGATTATCTTCCTGAGTGTTGTTCTCGGTGACACTATAGCAATCAAGCAACCGATTGATTTATCTATGGAGGGCTTCTAGAGATCTAGGTTGATCCGTATACAGGTGTTGTCTGATGCGCTACCACTCGAAGGGGTAACATGAGTTACAAGGGTGGCCAACAGATGTTCACTTAGGTACCACTTGTATTTCCTGTGTGTATGAATCTCCAACCATGGGTTTATGTGTGTAACGATAGATCTCTATAGTGTAAAGACATCGGAATACATCTCTACCCTGAAAAAAAAAAAATTAACCCACAATTTCCTACCAAGGAAGGTGCTTTGATACCACTTGTAATATTCCAGATATAAAAAAGTATGCAGAACAGAAATAAATAGCTAGAAATGGCAGATGAACAACATATAACTAGAACAACACCACAATAATACCAAAATAATACCAGAAGAACACCAGAAAGAGCACTTTGATTTCTAAGAGCAATGTTCACTTGCCTCTTTGAGGGGGCAACCTCCAACAGAGCATAGCTCTATTACAATAATAGACAAGACAAGAGTTCTCATGCCCTCGACTCCTATTTATACTAAATATGTCTATCAAAAGAACCATCTAGAGGAAGATCCTTCTAGAAGCAAAAGCTTCTATTAGGTCTTCTTACATTGGACTTATTCTTCCTTATTGTTAGGCCTTATTAATATTGACCTTTATTACATGGAAATATATTATTCTACCTACGTGAGGGGTTAGGTTCCTAACATTTTATTATTTTTTAAGGCATTGGATCATAACACTTTTATTGTCACAAAGATAACAAATTATTTCGACCCGCAATGTTTTAGAAATTGTCCAATACCTATTTCAATATCGAGTTCGTGTGATTTTGTTCTTATTTTAGCAATGTTGATTTTCTTCTTTACACTAGTCAAAGAATAGAGATACTTTTGAACTTCTGAGATTAGGGTTGATCACCTCCTTATAGTATTTTAATTTCTTTTATCCTCCAATTATTTATCGCACCGCAATTTCTCCTTAAGTTTAACCTTGTAATAATTATTTTAATATTATCGTTATTTTGTGAAGTGACCTCTTCCTTTATACCCCAATGATTTAGTGAAAACTTGGCATCTTTATGCCAACCCTACTTGACTTGTAGGTGGATTTGACTAGAGTTTGAAGCAATCCTATAAAGTCTCTTGTCTTCGATGATGTTTATATCGTTCTTGAACATTATGTACCTAGTCATGGGAGTGCTCTCAATGGGAGAATACTCGCTTTTATGAGGAGGATAGGATTGGGTGTATTTCCTTTGATCTTGAGATTATAACTTATAACACACTATTGTATTTGCTCTATCTTTTTCCATGATTCTCTAGAGATGTTGTAGCCCTAAACAGGAGTGATGAGAGCCTCAAATGGGATCTTTTTCTTATCCCATAGGCAAAGGTTTGTAGATTTACAATTTTTTTCAAGCTCACAATAAGCTTTCCACCCTCCATTTATGCTTTTCTCAATGCCATAGTTTCAATTGATTTTGCGATGAAGATCAATTCCGAGATATTTTTGTAAAGTTACTTCCTCGAAGTTGTTGTTTTCGTACATGAAATTAGCGTAAGTTGTCTTTTTGGATTTGATTATCATAACCTTCATTTTGTTAGTGTTAATAATCATACTTGTACTAGAGAATAAATCCTTGAGAATTTTTAGTTGCTTATTGAGATCATAGGGACTTATTTCCATAAGAACAATATCATCTGTAAATGTGTTGAACATGCACAAAATAGATCTAGCTAGAAAATACTACACACATTTGCAGAGAGAAATTGAGAAAGAAGAAGCAAGATAGAAAGAATGGAAGAATTCTCATTAACTGTATTCCACACTCAAAGAGTGAATAATTTACAATAGATATAGGATAAATGAGTAACTAATGAGCCATAGTGGTGTTATAGAGTGATCTGGATACACACCAGTAGTTACGTGAGTGAACTGCCACCTAGTCTAGTCTCTCAGGCAGTTACGAGAGTGAATTGTCACCTAAGTAAGTTAACTAGTCAACTAGTCTTCAATTAATTGATTGAACAAAGAGTAGTGAGTTGGTGATGATCCCAATGTTTCATGGTGACAAAACCAATGCAACATCTAAATTTAACTCAACTAGTCAAACTGAAGTGTCAACCGAAAGAGAATATTCTCCAGGTGGAATATTCTCTCATAAAATATAAGAGACTAGATAATGACTAATTATGACTAATAAACAAGGAATAACCTTAGGAAAAATAAATCCTAGGTGTGTGTGAAGTAACTCCAACATCATCAACATAAAGAAGAAGGATGATGACTATATCAACTAGAGTTAGACTAACAAAACCTAATTCTTCCAAACAACCCCCTAACTTGTCAATGCATATGCCAAAAAGTGTAGGGGACATGGGACAACCATACTTAACACCTATATTACAAGTAATTTCTCTAAACTAGCCCTCATTGTTCCTAAACTTGGTAATAACGTTCTCGTACAATATTATCACAACAACTCTCAACTTGAAAGAAAATTTTAGCTATTCTAATCTATTACAAAGGTTAGTCATGAGCATTATGTCAAAATCTTTTTTAAGGTCAACAAAACAACATAGGAGATTGATTTTACTATTCTGACACTCCTCTACAATGACCCTAAGTGTAACAAGGTGGTCCACAGATGAATGATAGCTCCTAAATCTAGGCTGGCCTTTAATTCTTTTTCTGTGGCTTTCTAGCCATATGCTGATCTTTTTTTCCAAAATAATTCCTTATAACTTGGTTAAAATGGGGCTACTCACAATGGTCTTATAATTAAAGGGATTGCTTTTATCCTTACTTTTTAAAATAGGTACAATGAGGCTTTGAGTCCAGGGTTTAGGGAAATCATGCTTGACTCTTAAATTGGAGTTTGTGGATGTGAGCAATGAGGAGAGGCCCTCCAATTTTTAAAATTTATCTTTGGTAGCCTTCAATGGCCTTTGCTTTCCCTTTTGTAGACTCAAACTCCGTCTTTTATAGGAAAAACTTATTTCTTTGTAAAAATGTATGAATGTTGTCCACAACATTAAGTATTTCGTAAACAAATTTAAAATAAAAATTCTAGTATCAAGTGAATTATTTTTGCGCAGTCTAACTGTTCTATGTTTTTGCCTTTTCTCCGAGGATATTTGCTGGGGATATTTGTCTGAAATCCAGTGAAAAATTATTGAATCTGCATATTGGAGTGGTTATTTCTGTATAATCCTAGTGCTCTGGGGCTTTTCCAGCAGGTTGAATCCATTTACACATTTAAAAATGCAATTTAAACAACAAAAAATTATGATTTTGTAAAATTTATGTCGTCAAATTCCGATAAAAAGACAAAAATGTTAGACAACACCAATTATTTTTATTATTTAAAAAAATTAAAATTTGAAATTAAAATAAACCTATATTAATTCATTTTAGTATAAAAATATTTCGTTAACATTAAACGTTTCACTTAGTAGACCCAAAGCATGGAACCATGAGAACCACATTGAAAATTGCAATTTATAAATTAATATTATAGTTATAATGAAATACGGGCGAATTCCTTTTTCTAAAGTGACCTCGGTACCTACGTCGGGGTTGAAAACGCTAGATGCCCACCTCGAATTTCTCCATATGTGTCAAAAAGTGGAGGTGCAAGATCCTTAAACAATGGCATAAAATTTTGTAATTTCTCCCTCGGAGAAGAACAAGGCATTAATTTGTTTGAGATAGTTTTTTTAATATATATCGTTTAAAGTTAAACTAGATATAAGTATATACATATTTAATATAAGATATATTTATATAGCTATTTTATTAAAAATTATAATGTATAATATTAAATATATTTATATAAATATTTTATTAATAATAATAATGTATAAAGTATTAATAAAAGGTTTATCTTTTATTTTTTTCATGTTGTAAAGAAAATAGATAGTGGTTTTTTTTAATAATTTTTATGTTAAAATAATTTTTTGGTTTTGAAATAAGATTTAACAATGTTTGTAATTAGTCAAACATTCATCTTTTTAGAATGAAAGAAAACATGTGGTTTAAGATGCAAAGGTATGTAGCAAGAATGAAAGTATGCCTTTTATGGATCATTATTGGATTATTTTTGGTGGTATGGTTTCCTTGAATAGTAATGATGAGTTATCTTGCATTCACACATAGTAGCTAGTAATGATTATACTCATTACAAATTAACAAATGAATTATGATAAGTTTTACCACCTTTAAAAAAAAAAAAAATTAAAAAACAAAAAAAATTAAAATTAAAAAGGTGATTGATAAACCATTAAAATTTTATTGTGAAGATAGATGTTTAAATCTTATAGAATAAATATTGTGCATTAATGAATGGAAAATTAATAAAAAACATATTATGACGTTATTATTACATATACAAACCCAAATACAATACACTTATGTAAGTGTTGTCAGATCCAACTTATTCCAAACATGGAGATAGACGTTGAGATAATATATCAACAATCTCCAACAAACCCGAACCGATTCTAATGTAAGCATTAATTCTAACGCCCTCCCTTACAAACATATATTACAAACATAATTTGATCTCTATCTGATCTGGTCTTCATCAACATTTCTATCCACTTCTGAACTCTCGTAGACTCCGCTCCTCCACAACCATTCGTTCTGAGCTGCCACTTGATTCGTTGAAGATACAACTGCTTCTAACCATCAATGATGTATTTGTAATGACCAACGATTCTTGACATACTTACATTTTTCAAAGTCCATAGCTCATTGTATTTGAAAGAAAAGTAGTCTAGATATTGAATCATTCTATTGACATGCTCTCATTTGTCGAAGTACATAGCGTGTTGTATTTGTCAATTATATAGGAAAGCAGACTAGATATTGAATGTATCCAACGATCAATCTTACAAAGTGGCCTATTTCACACATGCTTATAAACATACAAGGATCACAACTATAACCAGTAGTCGTTGTTCTTGGGTTATCAAATTCTCCAAGAACCACAAGACGTAATAGACTGTAGGCATAATCAAATTAGTGGTGTGTTCTTGTGGCACCTCATACATCAAGAACCACCATCTTAAATTGTGTTACTATGTTCTATGATTAATTCTTCATCATATAATTTTACAAACTACAAATAAATATAACATACTTTCAATCAATAAAAAAATTATAAGCTACTAATTGTCGCTTCTTTCACAAATATACATAAAAATTCATAGCTTGAAATATTGACCTTCAGGACTGAATAAAATAATGCATCATGTTTGAATATTAGATTATCACCAGAGAAATTTGTTTGGAAACCCTGGATTCATAGAGCACGTCGAAGTGCCAGTCTTTGTCATCTCCCACAATGTGATCTAGTTGTGGCGTAGATGGTCGAGAATGTTGATAACGATCTCCATTAAAAGTTACACAAATTACCATGTAAGAAGGAAAAATAGATTTCAAAGAATTTGCTTAGGACCTTGCTAACACTTCCTAGCACCAACAGTTCAAATCCGGGTGCCCTCACTAGGCTCATCTACCTCTATCATTATGTGACTTCGTTACACAACATCGATTGCTTCAATACACAACAACAATCTATGGCAGAGACTCCCTCTTCGACGATGCACCTCTTCCAGATGTAGATTGTTGAAACCTCTATTGTGGCTACAATTTCGCTATGGCTTTTTCACTCGGAAAATATGAGGGTTTTCACTCAAAAAATATGAGGGTGAAATCTCGGATACCAAAAAAACAAAGTTGCATGCGCACTATTATTATTATTACATATACAAACCCAAGTACAATACACTTATTTAAGTGTTGTGAAATCCAACTTATTCTGTGGGTTTCGTGCTTAGCTTAAATAGAAAAAGAAATAGGAGTCCCACACATTAAGGTGAGAAATAGGAGTCCCACCGATCCTTGCAAGCCAATCTAATAAAAAATAGAAATAGCAGTTATTTAGGTTAATTAGAGGCTTGGTATCCTTCCCCATGGTTGAGCAAGCCAATCCAATAAAAAGAATAATAGCAGTTGTAGTAGTAGTTCTAGTTCTAGGAGTAGTAAGCATGAAGAAGCCAACTATCTAGGAGTCCTTTATTAGTCCAAGAAATAAAGAAATAGCAAGTACATAGAGATATGACAATGATGAGCCGAATAAAAACGCTTACCTGAGAGGTAAATGGCTCTTACTCGAGATGTTTCCCTTATTTGTAAAAATTGAGAGAATATCTCAACAGTCTAAAACCAACCCAAATAAATTTTAATATAAACATTAATTTTAATATTAAAAAATTTAATTATCAAATAATGATTTTTTTTTTATTAAAAAAACTCTTTAATTACTTAATAAAAATATTATTTGTTAAATAATTTTATTATTAATTTCTACATTATTTTAATATATTTAATAAAAATAAATAAATAAACCTAAAAAAATCCAAAAATACTTTGCTTCGTTATTCAATAACATCCCTACGAAATATGCATATTTATGCATGGAGAGTCATAGAACTCATGAAATACTCAACAACATTACTTAAAGTAACCCCTTCAACTAAAATTCTCCTCGATTTACTAGGAGAATAGTAAATTACTTTTAACTCTAATCTCTTCACTTGTGGTTTTCAAGTTTAATGGTCTTCCCTTCTTCTGGTTTTCAAGTTTAATGATGTACCACGTTTTCATTACACATTTTTGTTTACCATTTAATAGAAGAGATGTTTATTTATGTAGCAAATTGTTATTGATTTGTTTAATTTAAATAAAATTAAAAAATAGAAACAAAGTTTTTAATCATTGAATTGAATGATTTAAATTTGTAAATTAATTTAAATTTAAACAAAAATTTTAAACAATATTATTATTGTAAGTTTTGTTTTTTAATATTTAATAAAAAATGGTCTATTCATATCACAGATTATCATTAACTTATTTAAATTTAAAAGAAAATTCCATTCAAAATTCTGATTAAAATTTTTAATTTTTAAATTCATTATTGAACATAACTCTTCAAGCAACATTGAATCACTATGTATAAAATATTCATTATGCTAAAACTCAAAATTTTTAATCTTAGGTAACATTTCACCATGTATAAAATATTCTTATGTATAAAATATTTTTATGGTAAAACTCAAAATTTTTAAGTTTTAAATTCATTATTGAACAAAATTCTTTCAACAAAATTTCACCATCTATAAAATATCCATTATTCATTATGGTAAAACTTTGGTTAATCTAATTTATTTTAAAAATTTTATTTGAAAAAAAAACTTTTATTTGAAATATTTTATTATATATGAAATATTTAATGATAAAATTTAATGATTAATTTTAAAAGTTTTATTTTTTGAGAGATAATTATTATTAGGTTATATAAGTGTTGGTCAGATAATAATTTTTCATTACTTAAATTGCATTTTTAAATGCATAAATTGATTTAAAGCCCTAAAAAAATTTTAAAACACAATTATGCAACTTCAACAACTAAAATATAAAATTCCAAAAATCCTTCTAAATTTTTAACTAAATTTTGAAAAATATTATGTAATAAAATATGGCAAGAAAAATTAAAATATTAATCTTTAAAATTACAAATTAAAGAAGGTTAAGAAGGTTGTCTGGGCCAGCAGTGAACAACCATATGATATTTGGCCAACCTGCACTTTATTGTTTTTAAAGATTTTTGGATATAAACTGTGTGAGAATTTTTGAAAAGTTTTACTGGACACTCCACCCATCATTATAAATAAATGTAGCTTTTAATGTCTGTGAAATTAAAAATCACCTAGCATGATTATCCTCAAATCAATGTGAAAAGGATGCAAAACTCCTTGCTTGTGCACCAATAGCAAAATTCATTGGGTACATGCCATCCATTTTCCATTCTACTCAACACTTCATATATCAGGAAGTTGGCTAAAAGTTTTATTTTTTGTGTTTTTTGGCCAGAATCCTCCGATGTAAATTTGGACAAAATTACTATTTTTTGTTATTTAAATTGCATTTCTGAATGCATAAATGGATACAGCTTAGTGAAAAACCCCTGAAACACTTGAGACACTTAATTTATACAAACTTAACTACTCAAATCATCCAACCATTCCTCACAAAATTTTAAACAAAATTAAACAAAAAAAAATTAACCAAAAAATACATTTACAAAATCCAATTCCATTCCTCGCAAAATTTTAAACAAAATTAAACAAAAAAAAAATTAACCAAAAAATGCATTTACAAAATCCAATTTTATTGTTTTTATGAAGAAGTACTCAATTCGTTTGACACGATTATCCCAATCTTATTTTGGAATCATATTTTCATCGGAATTTCACAAAATAAAAGATTCAATTTTTTTTTATCATTATGGAGCATTTCATTAAAAGGATTTAAGTGGAGCTTTTTGATTTACAGTAATTTTTTTACTGTTATTGAAATTTCGTCATATAAAATTTTTATTAACTAAAATTCTATTAAATGTTTTTGTCAAATTCATATTAAATTTGTAAGGAGCAAAATAACCCATCTATTACAAGAATTCAATTTCAATTTCTTTTGTACTATGAAGATTTATACTTCAATGTATTCACAAAAAAAAATTCAAAAATCAAAATCACTGTAATTCCACGAAATAAAAGATTTGATTTTTTCGAACGTCTAAATCGATTAAAACCACTGGAAACCGCAAAAGCAGTGTACTTCCACGAAATAAAAGATTCGAATTTTTCGAACTTCTAAATCGATTAAAAACCCTCAAAACCGCTGGAAACATGAAAGAACTATGATTTAGAAAAACACTGAACTGAAATTCCTGGCAAAAGAGGGCGATTTTAGATCATTGTTATCCTTGGAAATTGGAGTATGATGGCATTTACGTGTATTGCACGATTTCTCCCACGTTTCGTGGGCCTGGGAACTTTCCATCTTTAGTTTTGTATTGCTGATTGCACTAAATAACAGTTCACAGGACCTAAAAGCTTAGCTAAAATATAGTTGTTTTAGTTTAGCGAGGCCTGTAGTTCTCCCTGCACAACCCCGAACCTTCGCTTCGTTCTTGGGTTCCTACTATCGTTATCCAAATGATTTTGTTCATTTATTGCACTAAACTCTACTGTGTCTCTCAGCAAGCAGGAAGCCCCGTATGTTTTGCCAGATTGCTATCCAGTTTCTCGTTGTTTTCTACCAATTTGATTAATGTCGACTTAGTTAGGTCCTTTTCATGCAATACTTCCAGTGTCTTGAGTGTTCTCTTTTGATTTATGGCTCTATAGGTAGTTTTTCAGATTTCAGTATAAGCCCAACAGAAAAAAAAATTCATTGTTGTGGGTTCAATGGGCGATCTGCCATGGTTAACTCTGCTCATCATACTGTCGATCTCTCGTCAACTACATAACTGTTCACATTTCCGTACTGTTTGATGATACCAGAGTATTGTTGGTGGAGTTTTTGGCTTCTGACAGCATTGACAGACTATGCTCAACGAAAAACACCAATGCCAGCGCCTTGCTTCTCGTCTTATCACTATAGACTGACTGCCCTTTTGATTGATTAAGTTATTTTGATTTTGGTCTGGGAAAGCTCATAGCTTAAACATAGCTCTCTGCCTTTCAGCCACCAACACAAGCCTTGGGTCTCGGGAGGTCTGCCACTAGCAGCATACACATTTTCTATCACAACAGTTTATCTTGTTCGATTTCGGGGCTGTTTTAATTTGGGCACTTTGTCAATTACCTCTAACAAAGTTGCTGGAAGTGGGACTGAACTGCGAATGTCCATTAGTCCACCAACAAAGCTGCTCGAAGGAGGATGCTCAACAGGAAAAGATCAATAG
>JASDQU010030308.1:14340-26255 GCA_032191745.1 Picea mariana | reverse complement strand
GTTGAGGCAGCCACAGGTCTGAGAAAAATCTGAGGCTATTGAACAGCAAGTCTGGGTTGATTGTAGGAGCAGGTCCAAGTCCTATTTATGGACATTACCAGCAACAAATCTCAACCCTATTATGGGCAATCCAATTGCAGATCCAAGCCACTTCTTGAGGCAGATGAAGGGCAGTCCTTGTGGCAGCTATCCAGACCAGATTGAGGATGACATTCTGGACAGGTGTATAACATAGGCATATCTACAGAAATAAGAAGGAGACCTAATCCTCCTAGAAGCTACCCCATCCCTAACCGCAGCCACTACAAGACAAAGAAAATTGCAGACCTATCCTAACTTCAAATCACAAAATCGCTCAAAGTCTGAGGTAACTCAAGTACAGATCTAAGGAAAGATTCTTTGTGTTTAAGGGTGGATTTGAGGTGAAAAGGAGATCGAATTTAGACCTGACCTATTGCAGAAAGGAAATTGAGTTTCAGAGGATGTTGATGGTATGTTTGATGCAGGTTTGAGGCAGAGGTATGTTAAGAAAATTTTTGAGGCAGGTTGAGCATTGTCTTGAGGCCATGCTTTAAATATGAATGATGACTTTTCAAGTTTGAAGAAATGTCGCAGGCCCCAACATCTCAATCTGTACCTGAACCTGAAATGATATATATATGTGTGGAAGAAGCAAGAGTCACCTCGAGCTACTCCATAAGAGGACCCTATCATAGTGCAAATAAAGATGGACCTTAGCACATGACTGGGGTGAAGAGGAACGTTGCCCTCATGATTCTGATAGTAGAACAATAGGTACATAAAGAACGTTGGTGAGTCTACCAACTATGTTACCTAAGAACATCATAGAAAAATCTTCAGACTGCAAAGGAACCAAATTCTGTGTAAGAGAAAAATATTCCTAGCCTCCATTTCTTCAAAAAACTCAGAATACTTAGATTGAATAGAGTGAGACAGTATGAAGATTACAGTGGTTGTTTCTATGTGCATGAAGAAGTGATTTGGAAGTGCGTTGATTTCTTTCTTGATTAAAGTTTTGGTCCTGAGAGTGCAATGTTATTTTCCAGACTTCTGAACCTCCAGAAAGTATTGATCAAGTGGAGTTGTCCCCTTTCATTTTTGATGAAACACTTAATGAAATCCTTTCAAAGAACAGAATCAAGTTAAACTAACATGGAACGAAATGAAGACCTTTACCTGAAGCAGGCTCTTGCTATGGATGTGATAGATAATCAAGGAGTTGGTTTTCTGTTGCGGATTCCTTGTGGTTTTGTTCAAGATTCCTCTATCAAATTTATTGCCACTCCAAGCAGGCTTCTCAGTGAATTCCAAATTGAACTTACAGGGGCAAAACTACCAGAGGAGCTAGATCCTCCCATTATATTGTGTAGCCATAAATACCCATAGGCCACTAATGACAAATACGCATTTTGTCCTACTTGGGATCTCTCATGGAAATATCGCCGACAGAACTTGCTGCGAGAAATTATTGGTTACAATGTAGATATCCTTTGCCTTCAATAGGTTCAGAGTGATTATTTTGAAGAATGGCAAATAACTCTAGTCAAACAACTGAACCCCTATCAAAAGGGGTCAAAGCATAGACAACATACAAGTGTTACAGCAGGCTCAAATAAGGACAGCGGTATGGTCTCTTGAGGATATAGAGTTACTTGAACAACATATACATCTGCATACACAGAAGATGTCTTTGGAAGCTACAGATGGTAGCAGGCTGCAAAGTACAAGGTGTGTCTTCAGCCCAAGCAAGTTCAAGGTAAGTCCAGGTATGTATCATTTGCATTTAATCACTAAATTTGAAATAAGTATGTGACTACTAAAGACAACAAGAAGAGCTGTGATTATCTTCATGTCGTATTTATGGACCAGTGTTTTAAAGGAGTACTGTCAGAATCTCAATTATATTTTGGTTATATGACCGAGGAAGTTGTGATCTCAACATATACTTGTTTTAATTGATGTAAGCTAGGTCATTTTCCCAGGTTTGGGAACTCAGCAGTATGTTGGACCATTATCCTCGGTACGAGAGTCCAACAAGTTCTCATTTGAGTCTTTTTTTTTTAGGTTGGGTTGTTTTTCCTGGTTAAGGAACCCAACAAGTTATCTTGGTAGTTGGGGTTTTTCTCCCTTGTTTTGGAAACCCAACAGATATCCTTTTTGAGTCTGGAGTCCTGAAATTGTAATTGAGCCATTGTCCTTGGTACGAGAGCTCAATAAGGTTATACATGTCATCCATTGTATGTATCATGCAGTTTCCGAAAGAGAAGACTTGGTTAGTGAATAGTGAGGTCACATGATAGAAAGCATAACCTGGTATAAGTTTGACTCAGCTTTTCATATTAAACTCGTTACCGGCACCAAGTATATCTTGAAGAGATATGACACCAGTTTAGAGTCAAAGGATCTTGCAAGCTCAAAGGGAGCCAGTTTTCCCATGCAGGGAGGCAGACATATTATGAGACTCAGAGGGAGTAGATGTAGCAGTCCCAGTATGTGAGTTGGGCCATGAGATCCAGCAAGAGCAAGCATGACATCAACTACAGTGTATGTAGAGGCACTCCCAGAAAGGGAGGCGGTACTACTTCCATAGGGAGAAGTTATTGAGTCACTTTCAGAGATAGTGGATGCCACCTTGTATAGACAGATAACTAGTTCGTTGATGTATTTGACGAACACAAGGCCAGATATATGTTTTGTCGTGAATACATTGAGTCAGTATATGGTTGAGTCGAAATGTGTTCACTTGGTTGCAACAAAACATGTGTTGAGGTACCTGAAGGGTACAGTGGATTATGGACTCCGATATGGCTCGGATCGTGAAGGTTATGCAGATGCAGATTGGGCCGAAAATGTTGCAAACCGAATGAGTACATCTGGGTGTTGTTTCAGTTTGGGTTAAGCTATGATCTCCTGGTCCAACAGGAAGCAAGGCTCCATAGCCCAAAGCACTGCAGAGGCAAAATACATTGTTGCAAGCGTTGCTAGTAGAGAAGCAATATGACTCAGAAAGCTACTCTCAGATTTGTTCAGTGATGAGCTGGAACCCACTGTATTTCACTGTGATAACCAAAGTTGTATAAATCTCTCTAAGAATCATGTGTTTCATGACAGATCGAAACACATTGAGATGAGATATCACTATGTTCAGGACATGGTGCAGAAGAAAATTCTCAGTATTCAGTATGTTCCGCGACGGAACAAACTGCAGATATTTTGACCAAGCCCCTGTCGTTGACAAAGTTTGTGTACTTTTGAGACAAGCTTGGTGTTGCTAAGAATGCCTCTCTTGTTGAGAGGAAGTGTTAAAATTAATGCAGCTGCAAGAGCCATTCTCTGGAAGGATGGAAAAGACCCTAGTTGAGATCTAGGGCCCCCAGTACACTCCTGGGGTTATTGGTTTGGAACCAAGCAGTTAGAGCCATGGCAAAAGACCCTAGCGAGATCCCCCAGTGTATTGTTGGGGTTCTTGGTCAGGGACCAAGCAGTTTGATGATATAAGTCCCTAGATGTGTTCTAGGGCCCCTGTATGTGTTCCACGGAATCCTTGCTCGATGCTTGGATTGATCCTTGGTTGTGTACCTTGGTGGATATAAGTCCCTAGATGTGTTCTAAGGCCCCTAGATGTGTTCTAGGGAATCCTTGATCGGTGCTTGGAATGATCATTGGTTGTGTATCTTGGTGGATAAGACCCCAGTGGTGATCTAGGGCCCTCAGATGTGTTCTAGGGTATCCTAGTCTAGGACCAGGTAGTTCTTGGTTAAGTACCAAGGTGAGATGATGTATGATCTTCTTCTCTCTTGGGATGGTCCATGAGACCTAGGAGCAGTTAAGAAGAAGACATGATCATATCAATGACCTTCCTCTTATGTTGGGATGATAAAAGCTTATAAGTTATCATGAGACCCTTGTCGACATTTTTCCATTGAAGCAGATCCCTTTGACTTTGTCTTGTTGCATCCCCTTGCTTGAGCCACGTCCTTCTTAATGTTTATGTGGTGTTGGTCTTTTCTAGTCACCTTGACTTGTTGAATTTCTAATTAATATTTTTATGATTAAAATATTAATTATTTTAACTTGTTTTATTATTGGGTTTTAATTTAACCCTAAAGATATGGTTAGCTTAATTAACCCTAACCCCTACCTAAACTATAAAAAGAAACCTAACCCCCTCACTCTTACACTTACTCATTATTCTTCCTTCAAATCTATTCTTGGTCTAAAATTTGTTGTGGCTCTCTTCTTTTGTTGTAGGGTGCAGCCTCCTTGGTCCTGGCCCCTCCTTGTTTCAGTTTTGTTGTGGCTCTCTTCTTTTGTTGTAGGGTGCGGCCTCCTTGGTCTTGGCCTCTCCTTGTTTCAATTTAGGTGCGGCTCTCTTGGTGTGAAGATTTTGTTGGTGTGTGGTGCAGCCCCTTCTTGTTCAGATTGTTTTAGTGGTACGGATACCTCCTTGGTTGTTGGTATGTGGTACAGCTCCCTCTCTTGTTGTTGGTTTAGGGTGCATCTCCCTCCTTGGTTGCTTGTATAGTGTTGTGGCTCTCTAGGAGTGGTGTGGCCTGCTTAGGAGTGCCACCGAGGGTTTATCTCTCCTTTTATTTGTTGCTGCCAACCCCCTAAGGTTTTTTTATTCCAGCCTTTAGCTATCTTTTGCTAGTACGTTCACCTATACCTTGTGATGCCACTGTCTACTTGCTATTGTTGTTGTTGATACAACTATTTGCTGCTGCTATCCTTTTTCAGTGTTGCCTATGTTGATGACTTGTGTTTTTGATGGCCTTAATATTTTTTTTTATACAGTTGATCCAGGTGGATATTGGTGGCCACCCACCTATTCCAACTGGCTCATCTTGACAGTTTTTAGTTCAGCACGTTCTTCTGTACTTCTTTGTAATTGTGTGTTCTATGCTTTCGGGGTTGTCTGAAGCTCTACACATCTTCCAAGTGGATACTGGTGGCCTTCCACCTAATCCAACTGGCTTATTTTGTATGTTTTCATGTCAGCACATATTGTTGTACTTCCAGGGCCGTTTTGGGGCCCTAAATAGTATTTTTTTGGCTCGCCACAGTCAAACTGTAAAGAAAGTTAAAGTTTGACGGTGTAATGTGCAATTCTCTAAAATACCTCTCCAACGAGTTATCACACGCCTAAAACGGAGGTTGTATGAAAAAGTTACGACCCCAGGAAGTTGAGGTACCAACTTACCCATCAGGGCCCACATAACTTTTGGCGTTTCATCTCCTAGGATTGGGTTAGGTTTTTGGATGTCTAGGGTTTTGGAATTCATGAGTAATGTTAAAAAAGCCTATGGAGCCTCATTGTAATCATTTTTCTCAGACGAATGCGCGTAGCAGTCACATCTCTTCTCAGAGATAGCTACCACCATTCCAGCAAGTTGTTTTCAGTTCTGCAATTTTACAGTTTCAGCCTATTTCATTTATTCAATAGAAGATATTGTTCACTGGATATCTATTGTTGTTCTTCGTATCTYTGTGTTATTGTATTCAATCTGTTAGTCAGTTTGTTCCGCTCATAAATCTGGATCAATGGTATCAAAGCTATCTGCTCTTCATTTATTTTTCTTCGTGCATGTCCTCGACGAGATCTGGCTACTAGAAGTTGGGACTCGAACCAGTCGAGCCTTTGCAAGATCGACCGCACCGAACCCAACAACAACCCATGGGGGACAAAAAGAAAGATGATGGAGCAGGAGATCCTTTTAAAATGTTGTTCGAGGAAGCCCTCGCGCGACAAAGGAACGAAATGATGGACAAATTTGTGTGGATCCTTCGACGCCTGCCCACAGGAGAAGCATCTTCATCAAGCGTCTATGCAACCCCCTTCAAGGTACAGGTAAATTTTGATATTCCATTATTTGAAGGACCGATAGATGCAGATGCGGTAGATAAATGGTTGACTCTGCTCAAACGGTATTTTTTGGTCCACAATTTTTCCGATAGGGAAACGATTACTTTTGCACTCCTCAAGGTCATCCCCCATGTTAAGGACTGGTGGGATACTTACTCTGAGAAAAGGGCCATAGAGGAATCTGCAATATTTKTGGTTGCCCCTACATGGGATTCCTTCCAGGATGCCATTAAAGAACAGTACTACCCCATTGGAAGCTACGAGGACTAGTGCACCCGATGGACCACCCTGCGTCAAGAAAGGGACCACACAATACCAGATTTGACCAATATTTTCCATACCATGTGCACCAAATTGGGTATCAAAGACTCTGAGTGACATCTGGTGCTCAAATGTCAAGGTTGTTTGCATAGATACATTCAAATAGAAATGGATTTTATGGACATCGCCTCATTGGGTATGCCTTATAGATATGCTGTCAAGATCGAGCAAAAATTTAAGCAAAAGAAGCGAGAGTTTGGATCTGCAAACTCCTCACAACCGAAGCAGGGCAAAGGCGGCCCCAACCCATGCGGCAAGGGACAGAGCAAAGATGGCCACTCTCAGGACAGCCAGTCCAAGCCACAACACAAGAAAGACAATGAAAAGACGAAGAAGGACACAAGAAAATGGTGTGAATACTATAAAATCCCTTGGCACAACACTGAAGAATGTCTCTCCAAGCAGTCACTTGTGGCCGAGATAAAGGCGTCCGAGTCCAAGGTCAATTCTGACTCTGAATCAAATCCAAAAGGAGGGAAGCAGATTATCGATGTTGAACYCAGTGCCACTGTCGCTACCACCAAAGTCCAGCCAAGCGAACCAGAAGAACTAGAGGAAGGGGAATGCCTTTTTCACTCACAGATGTGAGTAAAGGGGGCTTCGCTTCTTTTCATTGTCGATAGCGACAGTCAGAAGAACCTGATCTCARCAGAGGTCATCAAGCGATTGGACCTGCCRAAGACACCACACCTACAACCCTACACCATCGGCTAGCTTCGCCAAGGAAGAGATCTTTGTGTCAGCCAACAGTGTCGTCTGCCCTATGGCATCAAGCCTTTCAAAGACGAAGTATTGTGTGATATTGCTCCCCTTGAAGTTTGTGATGTTCTTTTAGGACAACCATATTTGTGGAAGCGTCATGCTGTGTATGAGTCTAGACCTCATAATGTTATTATTACTTTGGGTAGAAAATTGTACAAGATACTAGAGGTAGCGTCTCCTACTGTTATTTCTTTAATCTCTACTAAGAAATGCAGTAAGGTCATTTCACAGACCGGGAAGTTCATCTTCTTTGTGATTCATGCTCACAGTAAGCAGAAGGTCATCGCCACATCTGTGGCCTCTACACAGAGCCTCTCTTTGCAGCAGAAGCAAGTGGAAGAGATTGTGGAAGAGTACAAAGACATCTTCTCCTCACCCACCGGGGTACTGATGCACTGCCAAGTCAAGCATCCAATTGATCTGACCCCCAATGCACCTCTGCCTAATGGACCAGTCTATCGTCACTCGCTGATGGAAAATGAAGAAATCAAGCATTAGATCCAAGAGCTTCTTCAAAAGGGGCACATCAGACCCAGCTCCTCCCCTTGCAGAAGCTCGATTGTACAGTTGTAGAAGAAGGATGGGACCTGAAGACTCTGCATTAATTACAAAGCATTAAACAAAATCACCGTCAGGAACCGATACCCAATTCCCAGGATTGATGACCTTCTTGACCAACTCAAGGGTGCAAAGTTCTTCAGCAAGATTGACCTAAAGTTTGGCTACCACCAGGTTCCCATCAAACCAACTGATGTATGGAAGACAACTTTCAAATATAAAGAAGGTCTCTTCGAATGGTCGGTCATGCCCTTTGGCTTAACAAATGCACCAACCACTTTCATGAGGTTGATGGATGGTGTATTGAGACCCTTCACCAACTCTTTTGTGGTGGTATATTTGGATGACATCCTCATCTTCAATAGAACTTGGGAGGAGCACATGCAGCATATTCAACAGGTTTTGAGCATTCTGCAGCAACACAAGCTATATGCCAACTTGGAAAAATGCTCCTTTGGCATGAACAAGGTCCAATACTTGGGCTACATTGTTGATGAGCATGGGGTGCATGTTGATCCAGCTAAGATCCAAGTCATCCGTGACTGGTTAGCCCCAACCACACTAACCGAGCTTCGGAGCTTCTTGGGACTGGCCAACTTCTACCGACGGTTCATGTTGGGATTCTCCCATATTGCATGGGCCCTCAGCCAAGTGACCAAGGGTGGTGGCCGGGAAAAGTTCATTTGGGGGAAGGAACAACAACGAGCATTCGATGATCTGAAGCATCGCTTGTGCTCAACTCCAGTACTCTCCTTACTCGATCTACAGCAACTGTTTGAGATTGAGACTGATGCATCTGACTATGTTATAGGCGCAATTCTCACTCAGCATGGTCATCCGGTGGCATACCATAGTGAGACACTCTCAGATATTGTACGGAAATACCCCACCTATGACAAGGAAATGTATTACATTGTACAGGTCTGTCGTCAATGGAAACATTGCATTCTGAGAAAGGAGACGATCATCCACATTGATTACAAGCCTCTGCAGTTCATACAAACACAGGGGAAATTGCAAAACGACCGCCATCAGAAGTGGTCCACCTACCTGCAGCAGTTCCATCTCAACATCAAGTATAAGACAGGGAACTCAAATCGTGTCGTTGACTGCCTCAGTCAACCTCCTGTGGCTTCACTCACCATTGTGTTCCATTCCTGTGGACATGAGRCATCTGAGTGGCCCCAACTTTATCAGCAAGATCTGGACTTYGCCACCACCTATCATCTCTTGGGTATAGGCACGACTGTCACCGATTTTCACATTCAGGACGGACTGTTATGCCATCTATGTCATCTCTGTGTTCCTGCAAGCGAGCATGCAAAGTTGATTTGGGAAGCCCACTACAATTGGATGGAAGGACATTTTGGCATGGAAAAAACTGTGGTCATTCTACATAAACATTTTTATTGGCCAAAACTTCGACAGGACGTCAACAAGTATATCAGATCTTGCACTGCATGTGCCATTGCCAAGCCACCCATCAAGAAGCAAGGCTTATACACCCCTCTTCCTACTCCCGAGAAACCTTGGGAATCAATCTCAATGGATTACATGTCTGGCCTTTCGTCCACCAAGCAAGGCAATGATTGTGTATTTGTGGTCGTTGATCGGTTTTCAAAGATGGCCATCCTCACAGCCTGCAAGAAGAATATCACAGCTGCAGATATTGCCAAGCTCTTCTTCGAACGAGTGTGGGTTCATTTTGGGATACCACAGACCATCATCTCCGACTGGGACAACAGGTTCCTCAACACATTTTGGTCGAGTCTCTGATCACTGTTGAACACCAAACTCACTAAATCCACTGCTTTCCATCCCCAAACAGACGGCCAAACAGAGGTCGTCAATCGGATGATTGTGCACATCCTGTGCATGTACAAATCTAAGCATCTTTGTACATGGGATGAGAGCCTCCCCTATGTTTAGCATAGTTACAACAGGGCTCTCCATAGCTCCACTGGCCATAGCCCATTTCAGGTGGGGCTGGGATTCCAACCCTTGGGTTCCATTGATGTTGCACTACCTCTTGCCACCACCAGACTGACTCTTCCCATGTTTAGTCTGAGACCAACAAAGCGACCAGATTCATTGAGCAGATTCAGCACATCCTCCAACAGGTCCATGAGATTTTGCAGAAAGTCAATGCTAAGTACAAGCAGCGGCATGATCAACACAGGATACCGCACCAATTTCAGGTTGGAGACAAAGTCTAGTTAAATTTGCAAAATTAGCATCTTACAGGGCCCCATCGAAAGATCTGCCCACTTCACTATGGGCCTTACACTATCACCAAGGTTGTGGGTAGCAATTCTTTTGAGCTCAATACTCCACCCTTCCTTGGCTTGCACCCAGTGTTCAATGTGGACCTCCTTCGGCCGTATTTTCCACCATTATTGGACACCTCAGAGATAGCAAAATAGCTGACACCAACAGAGCTCAACCCTGACTGCATGGAACAAGCATCCACTGATCAGATAGTGGACACACAGGTCAAGGGCACTTGTGAGCAGAGGATCCAGCTTTATCGAGTTGTCAAGGCAGGGCAGCTCCTACACCAAGGAAAGTGGCTCACCCAGGGCCAAATTTAGCAAAATTTTCCTCACCTGATGGGGGAACTCAATGCAATGGAGACCATTGCTTCCTAAGGGGGGAGGACTAATCCAGGTGGATATTGGTGGCCACCCACCTATTCCAGCTCGCTCATCTAGACAGTTTTTAGTTCAGCACGTTCTTCTGTGCTTCTTTGTAATTGTGGGTTCTACACTTCCGGGGTTGTCTGAAGCCCTACACATCTTCCAGGTGGATACTGGTGGCCTCCCACCTAATCCAACTGGTTTATTTTGTATGTTTTCATGTCATCACATCTTGTTGTACTTCCAGGGCCGATTTGGGTCCCTAAACAATGTTTTTTGGCTCACCACAGTCAAACTATAGAAAGAGTCAAAGTTTGATGGCGTGATGTGTATTTCTCTAAAATACCTTTCCAACAGGCTATCACACGCCTAAAACAGAGGTCGTATGCAAAAGTTACAACCCAGGGAAGTTGAGGTACCAACTTACCCATAGGGGCCCACATAACTTTTGACGTTTCATCTCCTAGGGTTAGGTTTTTGGATGTCCAGGGTTTTGGCATTCATAAGTAATATCAAAAATGCCTCTGGAGCCTCATTGTAATCATTTTTCTCAGATGAATGCACGTAACAACCACATCTCTTCTCAGAGATAGCTACCACCATTCGAGCAAGTGTTTCAGTTCTGCAGTTTTACAATTTCAGCATATTTCATTTATTCAATAGAAGATATTGTTCACTGGATATCTGTGTTGCTCTTCATATCTCTGTGTTTATTGTATTCAGTCTGTTAATCAGTTCTTTCCGCTACTAAATCCAGATCAACAACCCTCTAACTATTGTTATCATTATAGCAGTTTTGCCAAGTGGTTTCCTTTTATTGGACAATGGTGCATGTTATCCCCGATTTCTAGGGATAACTAGGAGATCATGTCTCGAGGCCCACAGGTCCTAGACATGGAGTACCGAGAGCAGGATTGACCTGAGCATGGACCTGGAGGGCCCATCCTTTTCTTCTTTCATCAATTTCATCTTGTCAGCAGCAGCAGCATCCATCACCATCAGCTTGGTCTTGTATCGGAGAAGGCTCTTGCTCCATGAGGTAATTGGTCCAGGTATCATGGTATGTGTCACTTTTGATCATTAAAACCTTTAAATATATGCATCTGATACCTTTTATCTCTGACAACTGCTTGGATCTTACATTAGCCCACTTGACCATGCTTGGGGAAATTGACAAGGTGCCCTAGCGAGCATGTACCCATAGGTTTTGGTTTGCCACCGGGAGGATTTCTGAAGAGCCATCGTCCGCTCCCATCATACCACCACTTTTTCATCTTATCTCCCGCTCATTTACCCCATTCCCCTTGTCCGGGCATTGGATTGACCTGTTTGTAGGGCTGCACCTTATCTTGTGGGAAGAAGGGGCTAAAGGCCCAGAAGGTAAAAGCAGCTGGTAAAAGATAAAAGCCTAAAAATAAAACCTCAAGATGCTTTGCTCAGGGATCCCCGAGAAGGCAATAAAAAGCCTTTCAGTAAGAAACAAGAGGGACCTGGAAAATAACAAACAATACCTAGCCAAGAGAATAGGGGGTCTCATCACGAGCCAACCTATTAGGTTCATGGGTACTTAATAGTACGACATTGCCACCATCTGGTTACCACGCCAGGGCAGTGACCTTTGGTTTCATGGACAAGGGAAAGGGGGTCTCATCACGAGCCAGCCTTCTCATCTCTGTGAAAGTACTTGTGGGTAACACTGTCAGCTCTGGTCACCATGCCAAGGCAGTGTCCTCCGGTTAGCCCTTGAATAAAAA
>JASDQU010030307.1:11107-22402 GCA_032191745.1 Picea mariana | reverse complement strand
TTACTCCACAAAGCATCTTCCTGTGAGGGCTTTCACCATAAGGGGACCACTTTGGAGTTCATCCATATTTACTTCTTATCAACCATGACAAAACAATAATAAGTCATATTTACATCAAACACTATTGGGTACATGACCCAAATCTTTGTGCTACGGGTCTTTGTTCAAGGCTTGACATCAATGATAACCAACCTTAATCAACAATAGTATCTGCAACATAAATAGTAGGATGTATAGAGTGGTATACATGGAATCTTGTAGAGTTGACAGGGGGCGTTACCCGAGTTCATATTCTGGTCAGCAACATACATAAATGCATAGATTAATCATAGGGGGAGAAACCCTTTTCCATTGATGTCAAAGGGGGAGAGTAACTTCATAGAGAAAAGCATCATCACAGGGGGATTTTGTGTATGAGGTTATAATGTTTCCCTCAATGAAAAAGGGGGATATTGTTGGACATATTGTCATTGATTTCAACATTCAATGTCATTACGTTATAATGATTATTTGGTATGAACAAAGAGAAAAAAATCCATGTATAGAAGGACTAACAAATTAAGATCTCAGGAGGGTTAGCGATTGAAGATCAGAAACTCAGAAGAGATGATGCACATGAAGCTCGAAAGGGAAAGAAAATTGAAAAAACAATATCAAATCAATTCGTGACCATTGGATACGCAAGTGGCAGATCAAGGGCAGGGATTTATTGTGGAGCACGAAGGGAGAATTAAACAATGCGTTAATTCCAATCTTGCAATTAGTCTAGACCATCATATTACAAGAGAAGGACTGTTGGAGGACTGGTCAATGATCAAATCAAGTCATGACCATTGGGTACACAAGTGCCAGATCAAGGAAAGGGATTGATTGTGGAGCATGAAGGGAGAATTAAAAAATGTGTTATTTCCAATCCTGCAATTAGTCTAGACCATCAGATCTCATCGTTTCAAAGATCGACGACTATGGTTGATCCACCAACAATCAGACAACTTCAATTATGGAGTTGGGAGACGGTATAAGCCATGCACAAGTTACGCTTCCGCAATACACACCGATCATCAATGGTCACCTGCCAACAGATCTACAATTGGCTTCGGTTCCACTACCAAATGAGTAGTTTTGATTGCATAACTCAATGATAGTTTTAAATGTCATGCTAGTTGAGGACCCTACAATCATCCCTGATCGTTGATATGATTTGAGATCATTCTCGACCATCATATCAAGGAAATTAGAAGGATAAGATAAGCAAATATGAAGGTTGGAGCCTCGAAGTACCGAAGTTAATGAGGACCATTAAATCTGGACAATACATGATGGTTGTTGGATTAGAATAATGGTCAACTTTGGCACTGACCACTTGGGAGAAAAAGGATTCAGAACATATGAGTTCACCCGAGGGATGAAATTCCAAAGTCACTCTCAATTGTCGATCTGAGATACATTTTTAGAGTTAGGACAACCACTAGATCGTGGATAAGAACATGTTCCACATGAGGATATCCACATCAGCAAGACTACATCAGCAAGGACACATGGCACAATCGTATCATGACAAGTGTCAAAGTGCAGTTGGAATTTTAGGTATGCATAAGTCATGAACATAAGTGACATGTGGAAGCCACTCAGTCAGTGCCATGTCAACAAGTGATGTCAGCAAGTTACATCGCTCCAGTATTTTTTACTTTGGAATTTTCACCACCAAAAAATACCCGAAGTCCCGAAGTTCCAAAATGAACGAGAACCATTCACGGTGCAAATAAAATAAAATCATCTGATCTACTTTGACGAAATGAACTCCGAAATATTGAAGGATTGTGAAGGATAAATCACCCAAAGCATCAAAGGCCGAAGTCAACGTTAACCGTTGATCTACTTTGGGAGCGTTCGCAATTGATGATCAAGCATAGTGGAAGGATAGCATAAGTGGAGGTGTTAATCACTAACAAGCCGTCGCCACCGCTTTATGACTTATTTGGTAGGTAATTACTCTGGAGGAATTCCTACTCCATAATTCAGGAGCCACGAATAGCTGAAGTTCTGAAGTAAATGAGAATCATCCATCTCATCATGACATTAAAACGTGATCATTGATTTTGATATGTGATCAATAACTCACTTGGCTTAGTTCCTGGTCACCACCTGCGGTCGTATGGAATAAATAAATGAAGGGAGAAAGAAGAGGCAACACTTAAATTAATAATCTCGTGGTCTTGCGCCTATGGTCATATGTAAATGGTTTGAAGGAAGTGCCTCTACAAAATTTGATTTCTGCAATATTTGCAGAGACATGAAATTAAGTTAAATGAAATTGATCCATACTTGTGATCGATTAATGAAAAGATTTTTTATTAAATTGAAAAGGATTCTCGATTATATTTGAATAAAGAAAAACAAACAAGATTTTTTAATGAAGAGGTGAGATGGTACAAACAAAGGAACACAATGTTTCATAGCTCACACCAGTTGGAACAGTATATAAACGAGAAAGAGTGGTGAGAAGAAAGTGTCTCTACAGTCCAAATAAGAAGATCAAAAGAGAAGCAGAGTCCAAGAAGAAGAATTGAGGGTTGTTATGAAGTGAGGGTGGAAGGGAGGAGCATGGAAGGATTCATATCCTTACTAAGCAAATTGCAAAAGATAAGGGATTTGGTTCTTCTTGTAGAAATTTTAATACAAATTATGTATTGCTTGGATTCTCCTGATCTAACAATTATATGCCATTGTTAAATACATAATCTCTTCTACTAAAATTCTTGCGAAATTTAAAACACGATCGCTAATTGCAATATCAAGAAGAGAGATCAACCACACATAACACATATGTTTTACCAGGAAAGCATAAGGATAAAAACCCCACTATCATATATTATGTATATATCATGGATCATGAAACAATTTCATACAAAAATCTAATCCAAGAGCTCTCAATACAATATACAATCGTATCACACTGTCATACAAAAATTGGCAAATGCATGTGCCAATTTACTACCTCCAGACAACCTACCTCCTCTGCGCAATCCCTGCTGATGGAAATCTCTGTAATGAATTGAATCCCTCTTGCCTAGGCTGTGCATTCCTCATGGGAACATCCAATGTGTGTGTGGTTGTATGAGTGCACTCACTAATGTCACAACTAATAGTCAAACTGTCCCTTTCACCTATTATCTCAACTGGGTCTCCATTGGATCTGACATGCATGTATTTGTGGTAAATCTTTAGTTGGATGTGAGATCACTGATTGTGAATTAATTAATAATTAATTCACTGATATCTCACTAGTGTAAGTTCAGTTACAACTAGTACAATTGAGCTTAACTCACTTAACTGAGTTAAACTAGTTTACAACTCACATAACTACACATATAACTTTTTTACAACCTAGAATCTCTCAGTTACAACTAATTCGACTTGCATGTCCCACCAATCAACCTTTGAACTCGAATTTCCTATAGCTAATTGATTTTCCACTTCAGTTAACTATTTCCAAGTGCTCATTGAGAATAGATTAATATTTATTATCCAACTATTATTAAGGGATAATAATAGTTGACATACATCTATACATAGAATTCGTTCACTATCTATAAATAGACATCATCTATAAACAAAATTTTCTCATCATCTAAAAATAGACTTCCACCTAAAAATAGCTGGAGGCTCCATCCTAGTGTAGGTGTATAATTTTCACTAGGATCTTCTTATTGAATCTCAACACTCCCTCTCAACAAGAAAGGGATTATCCTTCACCCCGATCCTGTCTCTATGGTATTTGAATTTGGTCCTGGTGAGCGCCTTCGTCAGAATGTTTTCATCCTCATCTTCTGTAGGAATGTACTAGAGCAACATGATCTTCTGCTGCATACAATCTCTGATATGATGATACCAAATATCTATATGCTTATATCTATCATGAAGCACGAGTTTAATCAAGAGTTTAATGCAACTCTGATTATCACAATGAATCAGTGTCGGATCTAAATGAGAACCAAACAAACCAACCAAGATCTTTCTCATCTAGATAGCCTCACATTTATCTTGACTCACTACCATGTATTCCACTTATGCTAAACTAAGTGACATGGATCTCTGCTTCCTTCTGTACCAATAAACAACTATAGATCCAATACTAAAGATCCCCCCTCATGTTCTCTTTCTGTCTGTTGGGATGCCCTCCCAATCTGCATCCGTGAAGACGTGCAACTTCACCTCATCCATCTATCTATACCATAAGCCATACTCAGGTGTTCCCCTCAGGTATCTCAAGACATGCTTACCCACCTTCCAAAAGAGCTTTGTAGGCTTAACCATCGATTGACTCAGCTGGTTAACCGCATAGAAAATGTCTGGTCTCGTGTTCACTAGATACATTAGTGAACCCACTAACTGTCGATAGATAGTAGAATCCACTACCTCTCTAGAAGTAGCATCCTCTTTCCTCCAGTTTCCTGGAAGAGGAGTATCCATGGATTTGCAACCCTCCATGTGAAACTTACCTAGAATCTCCATTGCATACTTTCCTTGAGACACAAAAATTTCACCATCTCGCTACCATATTTCCAATCCAAGGAAATAATGAAGGAGGCCCATATCCTTCATCTTGAACTCCTTTGCAAGGTCCTCCTTGCATGAGTGTATCAATTTCTCATCACCAGTCAATATTAAATCATCAACATAAAGAAAAATGATTAAAATCTTACCCTCCACCATTGTATCAACCCAAGTGGGATCTTTCACTGCTTCCTGAAAGGAAGATGGTTCAGTCACAATACATTTTCTCATGGGAGCCATGTATCTAGTAAATCGATCAGAAGATTGTCTTTGTCTGCATTGTGAAGTAGGGGCTCCTACATTCTGTGCAACATCTAGTCTCAATCTATAAACTTTCGTGGTGCTCTTTCTGCCATTTCTGATGGATGACCTTGCATGAGTGGCTTCCTCCACTCCATGAACCTCCTCATGTGGCTGATCCACATATTGAGACTTATCTTTGGGGACCAACAGTTCCTCCTCTACATGCAAGTCTATCTCCCTCTCAAGCGACAACCACATGGGTTTCCCCTCATCGAATTTTATATCTCGTCGCATAACAATCATCTTACTGTTAGGAAAATACACAGGATAATTATGGGGTGTTTCTGTGTACCCCACAAATATCCCAACTTTAGCAGTCAGCTTCAGCTTCTTCATGGCGTTCTCAGTCACATGAACATAAACATATGAGCCAAAAATCTTAAAGTGAGAAACATTCGGTTTCTTACCAGTGAAAATCTCTTTAGGTGTACTCATGCCAAGTGCTCTATGAGGACAACGATTTTGCACATAAACCAAAGTTTTGCATTCTTCCACCCACAAATGAATTGGTAGGCCCTGATAATGCAACATCGCTCGTGTTGCACCCACGATCATTTTTTTCTTCCTCTCCGCGACCCCATTTTGTTGTGGGTTATGAGGTGCTATGAGTTCTCTTCAAATTACTTCTTTGCCACATAAGTCTTTTAATTCGTTAGAGAAGTATTCTCCACCATTATCGCTCCTCAGAGCCTTCACTTACTTCCCCGACTCTTTCTCCACCAATTCTTTAAACTCACAGAACTTTGAGAATGTTTGATCCTTTTTCTACATGAAGAATATCTAGCATTTACAAGAAAAATCATCAACAAAAATAACACAATACTTATGTTTTCTTGTTGAAGAAACCTAGAATGGTCCACACATGTCTATGTGAACTCTCTCTAGGATCGCTGAAGCACGATTATCCTTTTCATGAAAGGTGAAATTTACATACTTCCCCATGTTGAAACCCTTGCACTGATCTAACTGAGCAAGTGTTCCCATTAGAAGTCCAGTAGATATTTGTTGCATGATTTTCAAGGCTCCATAATGAAGATATCCCAATCGTCTGTGCCATAATTCGCCCTCATCCCGACTCACCACTTTTTCTACCTTTCCCATCATGGAAGCACAACCATCTACCTCCATATTGTAGATATTCTTAACTCGAATCCCTATCTTCTTGACTTGACCCATTGTTTTATGTCACAGGAAATATTTTCTATCACTGAAAACAATGTCATAGCCTCTGTCCTCCAACATTGTAATGGAGACCAAGTTTTTCTTCAGACCTGGAACATGCATAATATATTTCAATTGAAATGGTTTACTTGACTCCATCTGAAAGGTAATGGTACCAATTCCAGTCGCACTGTATCGTCCATCGTCTCCCATCTCTATTTTCATTTTGAGATCTTTCTCCTCCAAGTCACTGAAAATATCCTTATCTCCCGTCATGTGGAAGGAAGCGCCACTATCCAAATACCACACCGATCCCAATGCACTTGACGCCATGCATGCGATCAAGGAGAAGTCAAGTTCAAATTGAGAGGAAAGGGCCTCACCAGCTACAACTCCAACAACCTTCTTGTTCTTCTTCTTCTACAGACAGTTAGTAGCGAGATTCCCATGTTCGTGACAGTAAAAATACTTCACTTTGGAAAAATCCAGCTTCTTGCCTTTAGACTCAGATTTTGAATGGAACTTCTTCCCCTTCCCTTTCCTTTCCTTGGCAGCCAAATCACAATCCTCTTCATCATCATGTTTTGATGAAGAGCTATCTCTGGTGTTTCTCTTGAACTACTTCTGTGCTACATCCGACCATAGCCGTTCCCAATATGGAAATTTTTCCCTTCCATTGACAGAGTCTTGATAAATGTGCCAATTCTTAGAAAGTCCTAGGAGATCCAAGCTCACCAAATCATCATGAGTGACTATTATTCCCACACTGCCCATCTCATCCCGACATTGGACAAACATCGTGAGATATTTTGGAATGGAGTCACCCTTGTCCATCTTGATCTTCCTGATTTTATCTTTGAGTGCCAATTTCCTATGGTCACTGCTATTTTGGAATAGATTCGTCAAAGCCTTCCACATTGCATATGGTGTGGATTTTCCATGGAGGTTTGAGACAATGTGGTCTCGTACTCCCTCCAACAGTATCCTCCTCACCTTTTCCACTTTCTTTTGCCATGCATCAAGATTTGTAGTGTCTGCAGCATCTAGCTTAAGAAAATCCTTGTCAATGAATTCCTTCAAGCCATTGTCTTCGAGTAATGCCTCCATCCTATCCTTCCAAGAAATGTAGTTTGAGCTTCTTTGAAGTGCATAATCTAACCTCAAGACATTGAAATCCATTTCGATCTTGAATCAGCTGCAGCACCAAGAAAGTCTTTCTGCAAATTCGAATTCTATCCAATCACAAACTCAACTTTTGCAATCTTCTGCGCTCTAATACCATGTAGAAATTTTAATACAAATTATGTATTTCTTGGATTCTCCTGATCTAACAATTATATTCCACTGTTAAATAAAGAATCGCTTCTACTAAAATTCTTGCGGAATTTAAAACATGATCGCCAATTGCAATATCAAGAAGAGAGATCAATCACACATAACACAGATGTTTTACCGGGAAAGCATAAATCTAAAATCCCCGCTATCATATATTATGTATATATCTTGGATCATGAAACAATATCATGCAAAAATCTAATCCAAGAGCTCTTAATACAATATACAATCGTCTCACATTGTCATACAAAAATTGGTAAATGCATGTGCCAATTTATTGCCTCCAAACAACCTACCTCCTCTGTGCAATCCCTGCTGATGAAAATCCCTACAATGAATTGAATCCTTCTTGCCTAGGTTGTGGGTTCCTCATGGGAACATCCAATGTGTGTGTGGTTGCATGAGTCCACTCACTAATGTCACAACTGATAGTCAAACTATCCCTTTCACATGTTAACTCAACTGGGTTTCCATTGGATCTGACATGCATGTAGTTAACAGTGGTAAAGCTTTAGTTTCATGTGAGATCACTGATTGTGAATTAATTAATAATTAATTCACCGATCTCTCACTAGTGTAAGTTTAGTTACAACTATTACAACTGAGCTTAACTGACTTAACTGAGTTAAACTACTTTACAACTCACATAACTACACATATAATTATGTTACAACTTCAAATCACTCAGTTGAAACTAATTCGACTTTCATGTCCCACCAATCAACCTTTGAACTCAAATTTCCTATAGCTAACTAATTTGCCTCTTCAGTTAACTATTTCCAAGTGCTCAGTGAGAATAGATTAATATTTATTGTCCAACTATTATTAAGGGATAATAATAGTTGACATACATCTATAAATAGAATTCGCTCACCATCTATAAATAGACATCATCTATAAATAAAATTTGCTCATCATCTAAAAATAGACTTCCACCTAAAAATAGCCTGAGGCTCCATCCTAGTGTAGGTGCATAATTTTCACTAGGATCTTCTTGTTGAATCTCAACACTTCCTAGGGTTGGTGCCCTAAATACAAGGGAGTTAGTGCTTCCTAGGGTTGGTGCCCTAAAGACGAGGGATTTGGTGCTTCCTAGGGTTGGTGCCCTGAAGAAAGGGATATTTGTCTCCTAGATTTGGTGATCTAAAGAGGATTGGTGTCCTTCACTATTCTTTATAAAACCTTGTAATTGACGTTAAATATATTTATATAATTGATTTTTCATACAATTCATTGTTGATTTGTTGTGGTGATCAATAAAATATAAATAGTAACTATTAATTGTTAAAAAGGGGTAATACTGATTCACCCCCCCCCCCTCAGTATTCCAATAGAAACTACTTCAATATAATGGACTTTACCTTTTCCCATATATCGATGACTTCATTCCCATGACTCCTTGAAAATGTAGAAAATATTATTCCTTCTTAGTTCTCTCATAGTTTCCTCATCCAACCTATCCTTCCCTATCCATGTTTTTTGGGGAGGTTTTGGCACTTGACCCTTGTGTGGGATAAATGTTTTTGGTGATGTATTCTTGTGGACTATATCTTCCATATCCTATTTCTTCATGATCTCTTCCTATAGTGTGTTTTGATTGAAATCCTTTACCCAACCTCTTAAGGTTTCATCCAAGCCCTCCATGAAAAGCATCACAAGTCTCTTCTTAGAGACATCAATCACCATGACTTCCATCCATTGGAACTCTGTGACAGAGGCCTCTAGTGTACCTTTCTAACTTATCTTTTTCAAATCCTTGAAGTGGATCTCAAGTTCCTTCCTATCGAACATGTCCATCAACATCTAAGTGAAATCCTCATACAATGTGATGTTGGAATGCCCCAATGTTAATATCCCATGGTACCACCACTCATGAGCCTCTCCATCCAAGTGTAGGGTGGAAAAATTGATCTCCTCTACCTTTTTCATTGGGTTAAGCTGAAAATAAGTGTCCAACGTATGTACCCATGGTCGAGTTGTGCACCTATCAGATCTGTAAAAAGATGGGATAGTCATATTCCCTAATTTGCACAAAAGATCGAAATTGTATTGATTCTAGTCTTCCCTGGGTTTGTTCCTCATCCCTAGGTTGTAGTAGTCATTTTAAGACATGGATTCCTAGTATCCTTCTTCCAACAACTGATACTCCCTAACATAGGAGTTCATTTCATTCACTCCCTATTGTTTTGGTGCTTCGATAGGTTGCTCCTCAAGGAATGGTGGAAATAATGGTTTAGGTACCTTTCTTCTACCTACTTGGAAGACACTCTGTACTGACACATAGGTATTACTCCCTTCAAGAGTCCTACCACCTCTATGGTTGGCCTCTGCATGGTTACCATTGATACCTCCCTAGTTTTGGTTTGCTTGATTTCCAGAAAATAATTGTGTTACGACTTGTGTTAATAGTTGTTGTACATTAGCTACGCTTTCCAACAACTGTCTAGTCCTATCTTCAAGATGATCCCCCATAAATCCCTCTACTTCTACCTCTTCTTACTCTGATCCTGGGGTGGGTTTTTTCCCTCGTCCTCTAGTTTTAATTGGCATTAATTCCACAAGAATTCACAGGTTAACAATATCACCAGCTTTGATACCACTATAATGTCCCCAATTATAGCAGGCTAGGATAATGTTTTTCAAGATGATTATTTTAATCAAATACTTTGCAAACAATGTTTTGAGCTGGTTGGTTACTTATGAAAAATAGTTTGCATGTAAACTTATAGTAGACATATTATCAAAACACATTACAAGTACAAAAAATGGAAGAGATGATCATGGAATTTTACTATGGATGGAATATTCATAAATCAAAACAATAAAAATCTCTATTGGATGCAACAATGGCTACTCCAAACACTAACCTCATAGATCTCTATTGGCAAGGCAGCTGCACAATCACACACACAAATCAAAACAAAACTTGGAATGTCACCTTGATCCTCCTGAATCCACTGTAGAATATCCACTCATGTAACCCTCACTGTCTAGATATAATCGGCTACTACAAACCCCCGATCACAGAGGTCCTCGCGGGACACAAACTATTTTGTAGCGGGGCCTCACGAGACACCCTTTACTCGACCTATAAGGACGTCTTCAACCCAATCTCTCCAAAACCTCCTAAAACCTACAAATGTCTTGGCTCGAACTTGTCCAGAAATTTCCATAAACCTCCTGCGTACTTTGGTATCCCTCCAAATGTAAGAAAAAATACCAAGTAAAGCTCCAATGATAGTCTTGAATGTAATCCCCTCTTGTCTGGCTAGGGTGGGTATTGCACCACCAAAACTAGACTGTAGTAGTGGAATGGTTTTTGCTAAACCCCAACGAAAAATGGCTCCAAGAGCACCAATCTAGAGCTCAACGACTAATAATCCAAATAGAAGGGTTACCTCTCTATTTATCCTTCTTCTGTGCCTTCTATATCTTTCCCTTTTTTGACCAAATAAAACCCTCACTTTATTTTCCCTCCAATTTCATTTAAGCATAATTATTTATTTTATTTCATTATACTTTAGGATTTGTCATTCTTTTAACCCAGTGACACCAAATAAACCTCCTTGACTCCCTTTTTTACTTGTTGACTATGGGCTACATGAGTCGTATAGGATATTGATGCATCCTCCATCAAGATCAATTGGAAGGGGACATTACATATCATCAACACTTCCAGTTGCAAGGACATTCTTAGGATATTTTAAATCCTTGATTATAACTTGGTGAGGTGAAAAATATATGGTCTTACCTTCACTTGAATGAGTGATCTGATACACTAATAGAATGTTGCAGGAAATACTTGGAACACATAATACATAATTGAAATGACCATTATCTACCTAAACTGTTCTAGACCCTACAACACAAAGATATATATCATCACCAATGAATATTTTCTTGGCGTTACATTCATTAAGAGAAGAAAAGATGGCTTTA
>JASDQU010030307.1:0-11087 GCA_032191745.1 Picea mariana | reverse complement strand
TCCATATTGTAGATATTCTTAACTCGAATCCCTATCTTCTTGACTTGACCCATTGTTTTATGTCACAGGAAATATTTTCTATCACTGAAAACAATGTCATAGCCTCTGTCCTCCAACATTGTAATGGAGACCAAGTTTTTCTTCAGACCTGGAACATGCATAATATATTTCAATTGAAATGGTTTACTTGACTCCATCTGAAAGGTAATGGTACCAATTCCAGTCGCACTGTATCGTCCATCGTCTCCCATCTCTATTTTCATTTTGAGATCTTTCTCCTCCAAGTCACTGAAAATATCCTTATCTCCCGTCATGTGGAAGGAAGCGCCACTATCCAAATACCACACCGATCCCAATGCACTTGACGCCATGCATGCGATCAAGGAGAAGTCAAGTTCAAATTGAGAGGAAAGGGCCTCACCAGCTACAACTCCAACAACCTTCTTGTTCTTCTTCTTCTACAGACAGTTAGTAGCGAGATTCCCATGTTCGTGACAGTAAAAATACTTCACTTTGGAAAAATCCAGCTTCTTGCCTTTAGACTCAGATTTTGAATGGAACTTCTTCCCCTTCCCTTTCCTTTCCTTGGCAGCCAAATCACAATCCTCTTCATCATCATGTTTTGATGAAGAGCTATCTCTGGTGTTTCTCTTGAACTACTTCTGTGCTACATCCGACCATAGCCGTTCCCAATATGGAAATTTTTCCCTTCCATTGACAGAGTCTTGATAAATGTGCCAATTCTTAGAAAGTCCTAGGAGATCCAAGCTCACCAAATCATCATGAGTGACTATTATTCCCACACTGCCCATCTCATCCCGACATTGGACAAACATCGTGAGATATTTTGGAATGGAGTCACCCTTGTCCATCTTGATCTTCCTGATTTTATCTTTGAGTGCCAATTTCCTATGGTCACTGCTATTTTGGAATAGATTCGTCAAAGCCTTCCACATTGCATATGGTGTGGATTTTCCATGGAGGTTTGAGACAATGTGGTCTCGTACTCCCTCCAACAGTATCCTCCTCACCTTTTCCACTTTCTTTTGCCATGCATCAAGATTTGTAGTGTCTGCAGCATCTAGCTTAAGAAAATCCTTGTCAATGAATTCCTTCAAGCCATTGTCTTCGAGTAATGCCTCCATCCTATCCTTCCAAGAAATGTAGTTTGAGCTTCTTTGAAGTGCATAATCTAACCTCAAGACATTGAAATCCATTTCGATCTTGAATCAGCTGCAGCACCAAGAAAGTCTTTCTGCAAATTCGAATTCTATCCAATCACAAACTCAACTTTTGCAATCTTCTGCGCTCTAATACCATGTAGAAATTTTAATACAAATTATGTATTTCTTGGATTCTCCTGATCTAACAATTATATTCCACTGTTAAATAAAGAATCGCTTCTACTAAAATTCTTGCGGAATTTAAAACATGATCGCCAATTGCAATATCAAGAAGAGAGATCAATCACACATAACACAGATGTTTTACCGGGAAAGCATAAATCTAAAATCCCCGCTATCATATATTATGTATATATCTTGGATCATGAAACAATATCATGCAAAAATCTAATCCAAGAGCTCTTAATACAATATACAATCGTCTCACATTGTCATACAAAAATTGGTAAATGCATGTGCCAATTTATTGCCTCCAAACAACCTACCTCCTCTGTGCAATCCCTGCTGATGAAAATCCCTACAATGAATTGAATCCTTCTTGCCTAGGTTGTGGGTTCCTCATGGGAACATCCAATGTGTGTGTGGTTGCATGAGTCCACTCACTAATGTCACAACTGATAGTCAAACTATCCCTTTCACATGTTAACTCAACTGGGTTTCCATTGGATCTGACATGCATGTAGTTAACAGTGGTAAAGCTTTAGTTTCATGTGAGATCACTGATTGTGAATTAATTAATAATTAATTCACCGATCTCTCACTAGTGTAAGTTTAGTTACAACTATTACAACTGAGCTTAACTGACTTAACTGAGTTAAACTACTTTACAACTCACATAACTACACATATAATTATGTTACAACTTCAAATCACTCAGTTGAAACTAATTCGACTTTCATGTCCCACCAATCAACCTTTGAACTCAAATTTCCTATAGCTAACTAATTTGCCTCTTCAGTTAACTATTTCCAAGTGCTCAGTGAGAATAGATTAATATTTATTGTCCAACTATTATTAAGGGATAATAATAGTTGACATACATCTATAAATAGAATTCGCTCACCATCTATAAATAGACATCATCTATAAATAAAATTTGCTCATCATCTAAAAATAGACTTCCACCTAAAAATAGCCTGAGGCTCCATCCTAGTGTAGGTGCATAATTTTCACTAGGATCTTCTTGTTGAATCTCAACACTTCCTAGGGTTGGTGCCCTAAATACAAGGGAGTTAGTGCTTCCTAGGGTTGGTGCCCTAAAGACGAGGGATTTGGTGCTTCCTAGGGTTGGTGCCCTGAAGAAAGGGATATTTGTCTCCTAGATTTGGTGATCTAAAGAGGATTGGTGTCCTTCACTATTCTTTATAAAACCTTGTAATTGACGTTAAATATATTTATATAATTGATTTTTCATACAATTCATTGTTGATTTGTTGTGGTGATCAATAAAATATAAATAGTAACTATTAATTGTTAAAAAGGGGTAATACTGATTCACCCCCCCCCCCTCAGTATTCCAATAGAAACTACTTCAATATAATGGACTTTACCTTTTCCCATATATCGATGACTTCATTCCCATGACTCCTTGAAAATGTAGAAAATATTATTCCTTCTTAGTTCTCTCATAGTTTCCTCATCCAACCTATCCTTCCCTATCCATGTTTTTTGGGGAGGTTTTGGCACTTGACCCTTGTGTGGGATAAATGTTTTTGGTGATGTATTCTTGTGGACTATATCTTCCATATCCTATTTCTTCATGATCTCTTCCTATAGTGTGTTTTGATTGAAATCCTTTACCCAACCTCTTAAGGTTTCATCCAAGCCCTCCATGAAAAGCATCACAAGTCTCTTCTTAGAGACATCAATCACCATGACTTCCATCCATTGGAACTCTGTGACAGAGGCCTCTAGTGTACCTTTCTAACTTATCTTTTTCAAATCCTTGAAGTGGATCTCAAGTTCCTTCCTATCGAACATGTCCATCAACATCTAAGTGAAATCCTCATACAATGTGATGTTGGAATGCCCCAATGTTAATATCCCATGGTACCACCACTCATGAGCCTCTCCATCCAAGTGTAGGGTGGAAAAATTGATCTCCTCTACCTTTTTCATTGGGTTAAGCTGAAAATAAGTGTCCAACGTATGTACCCATGGTCGAGTTGTGCACCTATCAGATCTGTAAAAAGATGGGATAGTCATATTCCCTAATTTGCACAAAAGATCGAAATTGTATTGATTCTAGTCTTCCCTGGGTTTGTTCCTCATCCCTAGGTTGTAGTAGTCATTTTAAGACATGGATTCCTAGTATCCTTCTTCCAACAACTGATACTCCCTAACATAGGAGTTCATTTCATTCACTCCCTATTGTTTTGGTGCTTCGATAGGTTGCTCCTCAAGGAATGGTGGAAATAATGGTTTAGGTACCTTTCTTCTACCTACTTGGAAGACACTCTGTACTGACACATAGGTATTACTCCCTTCAAGAGTCCTACCACCTCTATGGTTGGCCTCTGCATGGTTACCATTGATACCTCCCTAGTTTTGGTTTGCTTGATTTCCAGAAAATAATTGTGTTACGACTTGTGTTAATAGTTGTTGTACATTAGCTACGCTTTCCAACAACTGTCTAGTCCTATCTTCAAGATGATCCCCCATAAATCCCTCTACTTCTACCTCTTCTTACTCTGATCCTGGGGTGGGTTTTTTCCCTCGTCCTCTAGTTTTAATTGGCATTAATTCCACAAGAATTCACAGGTTAACAATATCACCAGCTTTGATACCACTATAATGTCCCCAATTATAGCAGGCTAGGATAATGTTTTTCAAGATGATTATTTTAATCAAATACTTTGCAAACAATGTTTTGAGCTGGTTGGTTACTTATGAAAAATAGTTTGCATGTAAACTTATAGTAGACATATTATCAAAACACATTACAAGTACAAAAAATGGAAGAGATGATCATGGAATTTTACTATGGATGGAATATTCATAAATCAAAACAATAAAAATCTCTATTGGATGCAACAATGGCTACTCCAAACACTAACCTCATAGATCTCTATTGGCAAGGCAGCTGCACAATCACACACACAAATCAAAACAAAACTTGGAATGTCACCTTGATCCTCCTGAATCCACTGTAGAATATCCACTCATGTAACCCTCACTGTCTAGATATAATCGGCTACTACAAACCCCCGATCACAGAGGTCCTCGCGGGACACAAACTATTTTGTAGCGGGGCCTCACGAGACACCCTTTACTCGACCTATAAGGACGTCTTCAACCCAATCTCTCCAAAACCTCCTAAAACCTACAAATGTCTTGGCTCGAACTTGTCCAGAAATTTCCATAAACCTCCTGCGTACTTTGGTATCCCTCCAAATGTAAGAAAAAATACCAAGTAAAGCTCCAATGATAGTCTTGAATGTAATCCCCTCTTGTCTGGCTAGGGTGGGTATTGCACCACCAAAACTAGACTGTAGTAGTGGAATGGTTTTTGCTAAACCCCAACGAAAAATGGCTCCAAGAGCACCAATCTAGAGCTCAACGACTAATAATCCAAATAGAAGGGTTACCTCTCTATTTATCCTTCTTCTGTGCCTTCTATATCTTTCCCTTTTTTGACCAAATAAAACCCTCACTTTATTTTCCCTCCAATTTCATTTAAGCATAATTATTTATTTTATTTCATTATACTTTAGGATTTGTCATTCTTTTAACCCAGTGACACCAAATAAACCTCCTTGACTCCCTTTTTTACTTGTTGACTATGGGCTACATGAGTCGTATAGGATATTGATGCATCCTCCATCAAGATCAATTGGAAGGGGACATTACATATCATCAACACTTCCAGTTGCAAGGACATTCTTAGGATATTTTAAATCCTTGATTATAACTTGGTGAGGTGAAAAATATATGGTCTTACCTTCACTTGAATGAGTGATCTGATACACTAATAGAATGTTGCAGGAAATACTTGGAACACATAATACATAATTGAAATGACCATTATCTACCTAAACTGTTCTAGACCCTACAACACAAAGATATATATCATCACCAATGAATATTTTCTTGGCGTTACATTCATTAAGAGAAGAAAAGATGGCTTTATCCTTAGCCATATGATAAGATTCTCCATGATCAATAAGCCACTCATCATAATAATAAGTAGAAGTTGCATTGAAGGAGAAACCAGAAGAAAAACATTCATGTCCATGAGAAGAAGAAGAAGAATCAATATTGATGTTGTGCTTCTTCATTGTTTCTTCTAAGGCTTCCATGTTTTTAAAACATTTTTACTCCACATGACCATATTTCCCACAAAAGTTGCAATGTCTGTCAATCTTCTTACTTTTGGATATTGATCCTTTGTCACCATTAGGAGTAGATGTTGGCTAAGAGGATTTGGTACCCTTGTTTTTCTTTTTTTTGTGGCAAGGATGTTTCTTCTTGGGATTATTGGATTTATCTTTCTTCTGGGCCACTAAGGATTTATTGGATGTACCTGCAGTGTTGATCAATCAAAGTTCCACAAGCTTATCTTGTTATTGAAGCATAATATCACAAAAAGACCCAAGAGAGGCTTCTTTATAAAATGTGGCATAAAAGGTAGATAGGAAGACATAATATGCACTACCAAGCTTAGCAATAATAACATATATGCATTTGTCTTCCTTCAAATTTAGTTTGTAGCCTATACATAAAATTCTAAGTGTTTTGAAATTAGATAAATAATCTTCAATGCAATGAAAATCATTGGGACTTAAAGTCATTCAATGGTTTTCTAACTAGTGGGATTGAATAATATTTTGTTTACCAAACACCACGCGAATCTTTTTCCAAGCTTCATCGAGGGCACCAATTCCTTGAAAGTGAAACCTTAATTAAGGAGAGATGGACATTTCGATTAGTCCATGTGCTTCATCATTATTATCCTATTTGGATTTATTTTCATCATCAATAGTTTCTTGTTATTTTCCCAAGGTAATATAGTACAATATTTTACTTCTTAGTACATCCTCCGTATGAGATTTCCATAAGAAGTAGTTGGTACTGGTAATCAAAATATCACTAGGACAATCCATATTAAAATATGTAGATAATATAGATTTAAATGATGAAACTAATGGTATAGATGGAAAGATATTGAAAATATAGGTTGTTTCAAACAAAGGCACTGAAAATAGACTTCGGATTTGAAAGTTATGCCCTTTTGAAAAAAATAATAAATAGTAACCAAAGAGCCACATAGCAAGTAGAAGTTGGTACACATGGTGATGATCCTCCTTATATAATTTTTCCTATAAGATCACTTTTACAAATAAGCTGCTTATGAAGTGATTCACTTTTATAGAATAAGTGAGAATCACTTTTACAATGAGGTTACTTTGTAAATTAAAGTTGCATGCAAAAAAAAGTAACTAAATATAATATTAAAGCTACTTATAGTGATTCACTTTTATAAATTAAGTGAAATGTATTTTACAATGAATGTCTGATCTTTTTCAAAAAGTAACAAAAAATGACTTGAACTCAAGACCTTTTACTAAGTAAATAAACTTTCTACCAAATGAGCTACTGTAAAACACATTATAATCTTGAGAAGGGGGATGGGGGGTGTTGCTGTTGTGGAATATGGCCTTGAAGTGTCTGCCAAAAAAACCTTATTTTTATGTGTTCACATAAAAAAAGAATTCTGTTATCGACAACAACAAGGGGTTAGAGCTCGGTTAGCTTACCTGGAAAATGCAATTTTTTTCTCTGTTTATGATTTTCCAAGATCGCACAGAGCGCACGAAAAAAAGAATACAGAGACAAGAAAACAATTTCCACTTGTTTTTTGTTTGATGAGATCTCACAAAGTGTAGGGAAAAAAACATAGATAGACAAAAAAGAGTAACAAACCAGGAAAAAAAAATATTATCTCTATAAAAAAATAAAAAATGGCGTATTCAGGCTTTATACCTCTTGATATGATTGAAATGGTTGTATCTTGGGAAAACATAAAAAAAATTGAGTGAAGAAAAAAAACATTTCTAACTGAAATGAGCACTTTGGATGCAATGGAATAATCCTCTCATCCTCAAAATGTACAAAAATAGAAGAAACCAGAGATGTGGTAACACAACTTCAAAATTTCTATCTACAACATGAGTAGGTATTCAAATGTGCTCTGACATCACGTTAAACAACACAAGGTATTTTCCAATAGAGGATGAAAAACTTTAGTGACCACTCACACAACTAGATTAGAGATAAACAAACTAATGTTTTAACGAGTAAAACTCATTTGGGGAAACATCCATTACCCCAACCAACATGGACATTTGAGGCAATTTATTAATGAAAAAGAAAAATATTACAGGAGATTTTGTCACAATTGATGATTGAAAAATGACTATCCATGCTCTTTAAATAGATATTGTGGACCAATCAGGTGTTAACCCATAGATCAATGTAGCCATTAAGATCAAGGAGAATATGAGCTATTGAATCACTCTATATCTAGAACATATTGTGATTGTTAGATTACATAATTACAAATGCATACTAAAGAAACACACTTTAAATTAATGACACATTAGATCAAGTTGATATTAAGTAATGCTGAAATTATTACTCCAACACCTAGGTACTTTGTTATCTAGTGATTTCCTTATCGCAATCAGATTAGCAGCTCACAAAAAGAAAATACACTATTGAAATATTCAACTCAATATCATGCAGCGGAAGCATAAACTAGGAAACTAAATTGAGCACACATGAAACCCCGGTATTTTTGGGTAGATACCCTTGGAAAAACCCCAAAGGTAAAAACAATGCTAAAAATGATTTTATTATGCTAAAATTAGGGTTCCCATAATAGGAATAATGGCCCACTGAGAGAAATAGAACTGCATACTAACCTACAAAGGTTTGACCTATTGTATGACTAGTTCTAGCATGCTTTTCGAGGTATCCATGAATTTCACATATGTGACCCGCAATATCCATGAATATCTCCATTGTGACCCGTGGATGTGTACATATGATACAAGAGGATCTAGGAATTCTCACAGAGGTCCAAGAGGATCCAAAATTCTCACAAGGATCCAGATAGGGTAAGAAAAGCTCAAAATTTGACTATCTCAAAATTTAAATAAAGGGATAACATTGCAAATAGTTCATCTCCATCTTTCCAATGGTGCAAATGACAAGTCAAACAGAGTCTGTATGCAAAAGTTATGGTTGGTCAAAGTTAAGGTTAATAAGGGAAAAAATCAACCCTAAAGAGACACGTGGCGGGATTGGAGAGACACACGTGGCAGGATCATAGGTTGACAAGTGTCATATCCAAGGTGAAACATGGCATCATACATGTGATGTGGCAGATTCTTCAACAACTGAGTTGGAATCCAAGTGGTCTAGTTATTAATGGCACATGGCACAGGTTAGCCAATGAGAGGCCACCATGTGGCAGAACCTCATTGGCGAGTAATGGTTTGATATAGTAATAATCATGGAGAGTAATGGTTTGATATGGTAAAATTATTATGGAGTCCAAGGGAATCGACCCCATGACCTTCATAGCCACCAAAGACTTAATTCAAGCTCCATTGCCAATGCACCATTACTTGGGTCTTAACCACGATATGGAAATTATTATATTTAATTTTATGTAACGTTTAATATGGAGTGGGGAAGGGGCCTAGGGCTAGCCCAAAACCCCTGGTTCATATGCATACCACATGATCACATTCTATAGTCAACGGAGGGACTAGTACATAGTGCCAACAGATAGATGTTATATCCCATGCATATCATATATGTTATAACCATATAACAAATGGTTATAACATATATAATCATATAACATATGGTTATAACATATATAACCACATGTTATATATGCATGGAAGGAGAATCGAACCAGGACCTCCACTAGAATAGCGGGAGGTTTTAACCACTACATCAATCGATCCACATTTGGTGGAGATTCCATCGATTTTAGTAATAAGATGCCAACAATTTTGGGGTATGGTACGATTTTGGAGGATACCCTATTTAATGGGCACACACCCCAAGGTTGTACACACATTCCAAGGCTTTGGACACACAATTTTATGCAGAGATTTTGTTCTTGTAATGCATGCCAGGGGTACAAGGCATATGAGGCTACACTGTAAAGCATGCCAAATGGTACCTTGATGAAATTTCAAGTATTTTATATCAATTTTGCATGATTTTTCACCAAGAATTCAATGGTGCACTATGTTTCTTCATATGAGCAAAGCAACAAAATGTTTATTGTATTATTTTGCATACCAAGGGGATTCTGGGGCACTATAAGAAAAATATAGTCGACTTTATACTCACTTTTCTCAGTTTTTCGATAGGAATGCAAAGGTGATGTCTTTTTCTGCATCAAAGTAGTATATTTGAAATATGTCTTCAACTCTTGTATTGTAAATTACTTTTATTGTACTTGAAGCATTTGAGCATTAATAAAGTATATCATATCATATTCACAATAGGTTCCAATGGATATATGTTATAGCCCATGTATATCATATATGTTATAACCATATAACATATGGTTATAACATATATAACCATATGTTATATATATTTAAACAAATATCAAACATAGTATGCATGGAAGGAGAATCGAGCCAGGACCTTCGCTAGAATAGCAAGAGGTTTTAAGCACTACACCAATTGCTCCACATTTGGTGGAGATTTTGCCTATTTTAGTAATAAGCTTCCAAAAATTTTGGGGTATATTTTGGGGGCTACTCTATTTAATGGGAACACACCCTAAGGATGTACACACATTCCAAGGATTTGGACACACAATTTTATGTAGATATTTTTTTCTTGTAATGTGTGCTGAGGGTATAAGGCATATGAGGCTACACCATAAAGCATGCCAAATGGTACCTTGACAGAATTTCAAGTATTTTATATCAATTTTGCATGATTTTTTAATCAGGAATTCAACAGTGCACTCTGTTTCTTCATTTGAGCAAAGAAAAAAAAAATAATTGTATTATTTTGAGTGCCAACGAGATTCTAGGGATAGCCGAATTTATACTCAATTTTCTCAGTTTTTTGAGAGGAATGCAAGGGTGATGTCATTTTTTGCGTCAGAGCAGCATATTTGAAATGCATCTTCAACTCTTGTATTGTAAATTCCTTTTATTTTTCTTGAACCATTTGATCATTAATAATTTGATTCTTCATTTTCTTATGTAAGATGGATTATGCAAGTTATATTCATCAGTTAAAGTGTTTTTTTGAGTAAGATAAATCACTTCCATGCTATAAGAAATATCAATAAAATATATTTGAATAATAAATTGATGTTGAACTTAGTGATATTTTTAGATCAAGTGTCGTATAGGTTCTTTCCATTTTTGGATCAACGAAGAACATGTACAAAAATCTCTGTACTATCCAACAATATCATGTGGCTTCCTTCTACTGAAACCCACCTGAGTATGCCTCTTTTCTCTCTTCTCCTTGACTTGTATGATCTATAGACGAAATTCCTTCTTCACCTATCCAAGATCTTGAACCACAGTCCTTCGTGATCCAATAATCTATGTGTTGACTCACTCAACACAACTCCTATCAAGTGTCTTTCTCCTTCACTCTAGCCTTTCTTTTATAATCATGAGTAACATGTTGGAAGATTGGTTGTTGTCATTGATGTCAACCCTAGTCATGGGTTTTGGACCAGAAGATTGATGAAGTTATTTGGAAATTAAGGAAAATGAAAATGAAGATACAACACCCATGGATGGATAGTATACATCATGCTCTTTCCGGTGGTATGTGGCACGTCACGTGGATCCTCATGGTTGAGGAGAAATGAATTTTTGAAGATGACAAAGTGAATTGTAC
>JASDQU010030306.1:22554-38143 GCA_032191745.1 Picea mariana | reverse complement strand
CTCTATGGAACATTGGGAGTGGAAGGGAGATATACTTTGGTATAAGAGTAGAATATTTGTATGCCCTCAATCAAAATTGAATCAACAAATATTGAAATGTTTCAAACAAACTTTAATTATTATTAACATGCATAGTGAAATTTGATAAGTATTGGGACTTGGTTATGATTTTGGTCTTTTCAATATTGTTGGAATAGGGTACAACAAGAGTTTTGTGAAAGTAACACAAGGTTCCAATATCATGGATGGTTTATGCATTGATGTGTTTGTTTTTACAATAAAATTATTATGTTATGTTGTTCCATACATGTTGTACCTTTTAGAAACGCATATGCAAACCATGTTTATTATGATCTTGTGCAACATGTTTTCCTTAAATTGCAACTATTTACAGGGAAGTTATGTAGAAATTTGATACAGTAATTGATGGTGAAATATTTTTGTTGATGCTTTGAATTTAAAAATCGGACATTAGACCCTATTTTGATGATCTAATGCAGGAGGTTCATTACGTGAATCCAAACATCAAAAGGTAACTAATGCCTAATTTTTTGGTTGATTGGAGAAACATCTCCTTCTACTACATGGTAAATTAAGACAACATGGTAACAACCTAGTGTTGAGAACTCAACACACCCTAAAAAGACTTTGTCAATTTTTAACTTTTGGGGTACCACTTAATCTTTGCACTGTCTGAATCTGATTTTCTTTTGAAGAATGTTTTTTCTTTGCTTGTTCTGTTAATTCTCATTATCTATTCACGTTTGTTTAAATCAATGAAACTCCATGAATTAAAAGGGATTAACACTTAAATAAGGAATAAAACATCCAAAACACTTCACCCGACACGCTCAAAATTCGACATTGGAAGGAATTTAGAGGTGAAAAAGAATTACTCGGAAAACCTCAATCATTGAGTGTCGATCTTCACTGGTATTGGTGAAAGGAAGTTTTGTTTCATGAAAAATATCACATATGGACATCACAGATAGATGATACTATTTCGGCATTGGTAAAAGGCGAATGGAGTAAACGTTAAGGAAGAAAGAAACGATATCGTCGATAGCTGATACCTGACGCGCTTGTCGAAATCGGGGAAGATCAAACCACGATGAACATTTCAACCATGCTAAAGAGTTTTATCTGATCACCGGTTCCCGAAGCGTTTTGGCATCAGGATTTTTTTGAGGAAGCTAATCCAAAGTAACTCATGATAATTTCATCCCCAATCGTCAACGCCTGATACCTTTTTAGCATCGGCGAGCTCAGGTTTATTTTAGAACGCACAACTTGGAGAAACTCCCGAATCTGACTAATACACACGAATTAAGTCATTAGTATTCAATGCCACGTGTCTTTGCCATATTGGAGAAACCGTATGGTCTAGATTAACCCCGAGTCATTCTTGGTCCCCTAAATCCAAGTCACACCTCCGAGCCAGTTTTGCCAAGTCAACACCGTACAATGAAATCGATCGGCGTCAGAGGTTTTTTGCAGAAGGATATCAATGAAAGCACCCATAACACATTGTCGATCCCTGATCTACCCACTAAGAAAGAAAAATGATGGGAAGTTTTAGTGCTAGGTATGTTTAGATTCAGAGCATTTAAGGGACTAATTAATTCCAAATCTCACATTAGTTGATACTTCATGTGCGAATCAAAACAACCATTTGAAATTACCGATAGAACACATCACCCTCTGCGCCTCTGTCGTCAACCCACGATGAATTTATGTTGCAGAGATTCGGCAATAGATTTGTTTGAATTCCACTCATCACTTGGATTAAATGGTTGATATGACAAGGTAAGTTCTTCATCGGTTTAAATTCTCTTGAGCCAGTGTAAACGAAATCATTATGTGCGCAAAGGATTTTCAGAGCATCCAGTAGAGAAAGACGAGAAATTTGAACACTGTCGAGATCCCAAACAATGCCTCCAAGAAAACCAACCACCAGGCGATCTCCGAGGGCGCCCAAGATAAACCAAGACCGGAACCAGTTATCAAAACATCTACAAATAAGGTGTTCACTCAACCTTTGACCTTTGGAGACATAGAGGAAAGCATCGGGACCAAGGCGGTACTCCCACATTGGGGGGAAATCTTTAAGAAGATCATCTGGGAAGAATTCCCGGAATACGTCCCACACAGTGACCCAGATGTGAGAGTGCTCGACGATGAAGTTTTTCCAAATATCAAAAAATCATACCTACACATGGTAGCAAGAAGAACTTTAGTGTTCTCCTGCATAGAACCCATGAAGTGGCTCATTGAACACATAGACATGTAAAAATGTTTGATTAATGACGACAATAGTGAGTGTGTGGGGGTGTTCCTTCCGGTGGAGGTCTAAAAGTATTACAAGCTCAGAGACTCGAAGGAGCGACTGAACACTAATTTTTTCATGAAATTCTATGAGCATCATGACACCAACTAGGTAATGGCCTCCTGGTGGTGAGAAGATAATAAATTCACCAACCAGAATTCCGGCTAGTACCAAACGAACAACCTAAGAGAACCATACATCTTCCTAATGGTTTTCATCTGATGGTTGTATGGGGAGAAAGACTGCTCCATATTTTCGGAGGTGTGGATGCCTCTAGTAAATACAGTGGTTATTTCTGAAAGCGGCTTCAACTGGGGAGCCATTATTTCCAAGCAGTTGAGCATCTGCATACAATAGGCCCAGATGCCGAAAGAAGGGGAGACTCCAGCCTTCTACATGGAATCATACTTGTAGGATGTCATGTGTGCCAGGAACGTTTTTGCCGACATGAACCTAATATGGCATGTCACAGAACTCTCGGTCCATGTATATTTCAGTGTCTTATGGGAGAACAGGTACAAGAAATCCTACTCCATCATCTGCGATGAATTCATTGCATGCATTTATTTTATTATTTTCAAGAAAGAATGCCCAAGACTATCGGTTGCAGCCAAAAAGATGATATCAAAGGTTGGCCACTGGTATTTGGATGAGTGTGATACCTACATAAGGGTTTTTGGGGCCACCAGAGCACCACATATTTTACCTGTGCATGTCCCCGACTGGCTTGTAGTAGGGGAGATCTGATACCAGACCATCCTGCAAGGCTACAACGCCACTTTGGTCAAAGATAAGAAAAGGGAATTCATACCTTATGGATTCCATGTGGGCTTATACATGGTGAAAGACACCGCTCAGGCCAAGCAAGAGGGATTGAGCTAATTGGAGTTCTGATTCTAGACCAACCGATTTCGGAAGCACAACCTTAAGGGTCTAGTCTTGAAACATGCTTCTCAAGTTGAAGATGAGGTCTTCATAGAAAATGCCTAGGATTGGGACGAAGTTGTGGCAAGGATGGTGGATCCCAAAATGACCAGGTTCAAAGCCATGAGCCTGTATGAATAGGCGATGATCCTAGAAAAATATACTCAAGGGGCCCTCAGGGCTAGAGAAGAAATGATAGCAGCCAAAGAAGTAGAAGCAGTAGAAGACCCCCATATAGCCCCAGTGCAAGGTAGAGGTACCCCCATGGCTTAGGATGCATGGGAGAGGGGGTTACTCATGATATAACATGTGCAGTGGATAATTGATTGGCTGTAAGATGACCCGGACCTCATAAGTATGACAAGGATCCCCGACGACAACCTAGATGAAATCCAGAAGGGCCCAAGCGGCCCTGAAATGATAGACGTCGATAAAATCACCGGGTTAGACGACCTTTAATTCACAACACCACCGACTGGATCACCGACATGCATTTCGACTCAGCCAGAGACGGTCGAGACATCAGAGAGAACAAGTGCACCAAACCCCCTGAGCGAATTGATTAAAATCTATGATGATGATGAGAGCTCGAAGGTATCCCCTGTGACCCCTATACACATTGAAGAGGAAAAGGGACCAAAGAAGACATCTTCCCCTATTCCCAAAGCTCAAATTCCAAAGCTTATATGGAACGAGCAAGAAGCCGAGAGTGTCCTAGACACTAAGCTGCCCAATGCACTAGAAACCCAAGTGGATAGTCCGAAGGACGAGCCAAGGTCGGGTGAACCAAAGGAAGAAGCTCTACAACGTAAAATCGGTGTCTCAACGACCAATGATCAATTAAGTACTGAGACTACCCCCGATGCCTCAATTTCAATTGGTACTCAAATTCCTAAAGAGCGATAAACATAAGTTGGGCCTTCAGAACACAGGGAGGAAGTTCAAGGACCCAGTCTTGAACAAGTATATACCATCGGGAGTCCAGGGAATACACTCACCTGGGGAGATCAACAAATCCATGAACTTGTGGATGAAGTAGCTGACATACATGCCATCGCTTATGATCAGAAAAGGAAGGCTATCGTCCAGAGAACCACCAAGAAGAGGAGGATCACTTTAGATCGCTCCATCCTCATTACTACTGAGGAAAACCTGATCAACACAGAGCATGCTAAAACATCTGAACTTATCGGTGTAAGGATGGCAATATTAGATGCCACACTGGACAAAGCTAAAAGGTATGAAGAGGAGATGGTTGTTTCTTTAAAGGAATTGGAACATTTGTGCCACTTGGCGAAGTATTACCAGGACACCACATATGCCATGATGTACCTAAGGAATGAATTCAAGGAGGCCTACAACAAGTTTACAGATGAACAACACCTATTCACTACAAGGATATATGAGCTTCAGGAAGACACCCTCATGGAACTTGTGACGTGCAAAGATATGGAGAGGTGGTACGAGAAACCGCAACAGGCCATGGAAATAATTGAATATATCAGCACGGTGCAAAAGGACCGATATGCCGAAGAGCACGACATCCAGGTGTTGATGGAAAGTAGCATCGACCGCATAAGGGAATCAACCAATTATTGGGTTAAGATGTCCCAGGAACCCCATCGAGAAATCCAAGAAAAATGGGCCAAGTGAGAGAAAAAATGGATCACGATCAATCGGGTGATGAAATACATTGGTCTCCCCGAGTTTGGCACACCCGATGACTTTGTTGACTTGCGCAACATAGTCAAATCGCACACCGAGAAAGATTCATCATGGGCTAAAGAAATAGCAAAGGTGACAGACACGACGCCAGGGCAGGTGCGAAATTTTATGGAACACCCGATCAAAGCTCGGACTATGCTGCAATAGTTAAGTGCCAGTGTAATCAAGTATCGGGAACATGCGATAGAGATAAGAGAGATTCATTCGGCCCCGATGGAACAACATATATTCCCATATGCCAACACCTGCGAGGATCTGTTCATCAAGTGGTCGGAGTACGAGAAGAGTCACCCTCTTAAGTGATATCTTGAGATGACTCTGAGAAAAACTCATAGGAGAGAACGCCATGTCGCAAATTTTGTTTTACTTATCTACACTTTAGTTGTTATTTTTAGTTAATTTTATGTTATAAATAAGAGCATCGACCGATTAGTTAGAGGTCAATGGTTGTTGCAAGAAACTCTCATTTTTTGTTTTGTTAAGAACTATTTTAGAGTTGCCTTTAATTGAGAAGTCCTTTTGGACCAAAGACAAGTTTGTGTTTTCATCAAATGCATGTATGATTGGATGTGGAGAAGAACTATTTCTTATTTCGTCTCATGAATGGATGTTGTAACGAGTAAGAGCTACTAAATCTATTGATGAGTTATCTGATGCAATGCTTTACAATTCTTTCTTTAATGATGAAAATAAATCTTTGTGTTAGTATGTGATTGATGATTAGAGTTGAGTGAATTATTTTACTTTCCATCGTTTATCACATGCATGTTTTCTTCTGACAATTTGTATCTCAGTCAGTAATTGGAATACTCACACGGTTAATGTATTAGTACTAGTCCTGTGGTAGACGATCACCACCTGCATGATAGAGTAAAGGGTTATCCCAAGCTCAACCTCTTCTCCAGTAGTTAAACTTGTTCCCACTTTGTTACCTAGTTGGTTTATACTTTCTTTCATCTTATATCGGTCCCACCTAAGTGAAAATACAAAAAGAGAACGTCTCAACTGAAGGAGAGACCTTAAAAAGAAAACATAATCCCATCGATTAATTGGACGGATCGCAAGATTTGGAGAACCATTCCACCATTAAATGCTGCAAAGTCTAATTGGGCCTCGGTGGCGGGTTTGGTTCCCGCTGTTGAGTTAAAGGGACTTTGGGCCCCATCAACACCTAGGAAAAATATCACCAAAGAATATTCTAGCATTCAAGATGGCACTTCCTATAACCAAGGATGAGATGCACCTTATTATTAAAGCACATGCATAAACTATTGTTTGAATGTAAAATTATTTTCTCATTCAACTCAAAATATTCCACAAGTGATATAATATTTCTCCACTCTTTTGCTTGCAACAAAATTTTTCAATACAATGAGAATGATTCTTTACCACTCCTTCCATCGGAAAGAAAGAACAAGAACTATATACAAAGGGAAAAGTACATATAATTTCAACAACTATCATTATTCATGAAAGTTCACAAATCTAATTGCTTCAAAGAAAACAAGAGTTCTTTTCATTTGCAATATCATTTCAACAACAATTATTCAAGAAAACTAACAAAAGATTAAACCATGGCCATATCCTTCTTTGGTTTTTTACTATTTTGGAAAGCACAAGTAACCATTGATTAATATAATAGTTCTCTATCTTTATTAAGAAAAATAGAGCACTGACATGTGAAAAAACAAATATTCGATCCAAGGAAATTATGAAAGTCATCCTATACCTCAGATTTTGCCTTTCCTTCTTCTTGACAATGTCTAAAACTCACAGATGTAGTGAATCCTCTAGAATAGAAATTCCAATATCGTTCAACACCTCTCCAGTGTTTACATCACTACAGGAACATTTTTTTTCTTAATTGGGACACTCCATACAAGCTAAATATGATTGTTTTCACTTCAAGGATGGGCATGCTCAATTCAAGGGTGAAAACAAGCTCGTATCCAACTGCAAACTACTATGTAGTAATGGATACTCAAGAACGGTGCATTAGAGATCAAACATATTGTAATGGGGTTGTTATTATATTTTTAAATGGGTAATGATGTCAATGAGCTTGTGAAGCACTATGCTTCACTCCACGATGAGGAAAATTGCTTTTTGCTAGTTAAAATAGATCTACATAGATTCAAACATATAATATTAATGGAGAAAGAGTAAGGAATATAAAGGAAGCAAAGAGGGAGATGCTTGGGAAACATATAGCCTTAAGAAGATGAAATTATTTTCATTCCAATTTGAAGGGGGAGTTATAATCCAAGAAAATATTTCCAACCTAAAGTAAAGGACAAGTCATTTGGTTGAGGAGCTAAGAGGCCAATCATTGCTTTAGAATGAAAATGTATGACTTAGGTGAGAGATTTTCATTTATTGTCTAAATCATCGAGTTTCAAGGGGCATAGACACTAATCCATCACTTGTGAAGGTAGACTAGCAGTTGAGGTGAGAAATTTTTCTTTCTTATCTAAACCACTACGTTTAGTATGGAAGGAGAGCCAATTGTTTATGATTGCAACTACGTGAGGCATTCTCTAGCTTACAAACCTAAGAGAAAGCCCCTGAGAGGGGTGTGTTGTTCCTATCTGAGATAGAGCAGGAACATAGAGATGGCCTCCTCCTTACAAAGAGTTGAGAACAACTCCAGATGATTCTCCTGTGTAACGCAGTGAGAAAGGAGATCTGCAGAGTTGGATGTGCTTGTGGCAGAGCACAAGGTGAACGTGTGAAATCCCAAAGTGTTGGGTGCATCATCATGAGAACATAAATGAATATGATGTATTAGCCTCCTCTGAGCAGAAGAGTTGATGAGAAACTCAAGATGAATCTCTTGTGTAATGCATTGGGAAAGAAGATCTGTTGAGTGGACGTGCCTTTGGATGAGCACAAGTGAACATGATCCTAGTGGCTGAGCACTAGTGAAGAAGTGATTCTTCTGTGTAATGCAGTGATCTAGATATATGGACATCCCTAAGGATGTGCGCCTAGTGGATGAGAACTAGTGGGTGTATAAGATCCCTTGTTATATTGTTCAAGAGTCAGACCTGCCTATAACCCTAATTTTAATGTAAAGGGTATAGGTCGACCCCACCTTAATGTGATTAATAATAAATGTAAAATATAATTAATCTGGTTAATATTAATTATATTGTGAGCTAGTGAGGTCGGCCATGTTGTGCCAATAGACATTTTTGTTGACAGGTTCATTCTAGTATAAGTAAAGGTAAATTCCCCATTGAGGAATCATATCTTTCATGTGAGTTTGGAAATTTCAGCAAGTACACCTTTTTGGGAAAAGTGTGCACCTCTCTTGGGCACTAGTCTTCCAGGGTTTGAGCACCCTCTTGTGTGCTAGGTTTTATTGGTGGTGAATTCCTTTCTCTTGAAGAATATAGCAAAGGATTTTCCTGGATTTTCTTCCCTTCTTGAGAAGGGTTTCCCAGGATACTTCTTGTGTTCTTGTGCATGGTGTTTCTTCTTGTGATCTTGGTTGCTGCAACATTATTGTTTATGGTTAAGTCAAATGCTAAAATGGAATGAAATCCATGCTTAAACTTGCTTATAGAAAAATCAATATGGTATTAGAGCATAGGTCTTGAAGAACCCATTGCACAAGCTACAAGCTTTTACTAGTCATCCCCCCTCTTTTGAAGAACCATACAACCCTCCTAGGGTTCCTAGAAATTCTATACGACCCTCTTCTTTTGGGTGTTTCAGCCCCTAAAAATTGGACGTTGAGGCAAATTTTGGCATAGGAGAGTACAACCTTCTTCAACCTACCTCCAGAGACTCTCAAAACGAAATTCCAAGCATTTTGAAATTTTGGCCCTAGGTTTTCTAGGGTTTCATTAATTTCTGCAGAAATTTCAGAATTAGGGTTTCTGCAACTCATTGAAGGAGCTCTTCATCTCACCAGTGTTCTCCTATATTTCAAAGGCTTATTGTTGGCAGTCATAAGTCCAACAAAACCTAAAAGTGCTAGCCTAGCCTAGTCGTTAGGTTTTCTAGCCCAGTTGATAAGGGTTTGTGAAGAATCTAAAATTATGATGAACATACCTATGATGGAAGATAATCTTGATGGATCAAGCAACTTCAAGTTCCTGGAAGACAATAATTCAGAGGAAGACTTATTGTGGGTGATACAAAAAGGTGACACTATGACTACCCTCTTCATGAAGATGTCAAGAGGACAGAGATCAACTAGGTGCCATTGGAGAAATCATATCAGCACCCTCAAGTATGCACTTGTATATGTATTATTTGTATCATTTTCATAAGAGAAATTGCAAGAGGAAGGGACCTTCTTGCTGAAGTCATGGATCCAGAGGGATCTCAATGCATTTAGAAGAACAACACACTGGAAGTGAAGACCCCAGGTTTGATTGTTGTAATTGTCATTCCTCTAACCTATATTTCTCAAGTTTGCTACATTACAAGTAGGTGTTGTAGCTGTGACAACAATCCTTAAAAAAAATTTGATTCTAGAGATGTACTCATTATTCTCCTTTAGGAGATATTCTTGTTTTCTTGTTCCAAACAGGTTAACAACAAAGAAATATGTTTATCCTTCAGAGGGAGCCACTTGACTCAGAGGGAGTCAAAACTATTTGAGAAAGAGGAAGAATAGAACTATCATTGAGGAAATCATTGCAATAATGCATGATCAGAATCCTTCTATGATTCTATGGGTAGAAGCATGCATGGCACCGTATATGTTCAAAACAAGAATCTTCACCAGACTTTGAAAAACATAACCCCCGAAGAAGCCTTCACCAGAGTGAAGCATGAGATTGAACACTTCAGGATATTTGGGTGCCCAGTGTATTTTCATGTACCCAAAGAGAAGAAGTCCAAGACAGACCCTTCAGGGAGAAAGGATACGTTTATGGGATAACAGTGAATCTTCGAAAGACATTCCAGATCGACATCCCTGGTCAGAGACAAATTGAGACAAGCAGAAATGTTGTCCTTGAAGAAGAGATAGCCTTTCAAAGATCCAGAGAATCTCATATGGAGGTTGACAGTGAGACAATGCCTTCTCCCCCTTCAACAGTTCAGAGGGAGACATACATTATTCCAGTTGATCCAGTTGCTCCAGTTGATATGTTCAGAGATATTGCAGTAGGGCATAAAAGGTCTGCCTAGGCTCACTCTGCAGGAGGCATAGAAACATACAAGCCTCTCAAGGCACATCCCGAGAGAACAAAGAGATTTTTCAAGCTACTCTTTCAGCCATGGCCCACATTATTGACTTAGAGCCAACTTGTCATGGAGAAGCTTCAGGTGAACAAGTATGGAAAGATGTTATGACTGAAGAATACCAATCTATATTAAAAAATGATGTATGGGATGTTGTTCCAATACCAGAGGGAAAGTCTATAGCGACTTCCAAATGGATTTATAAAATCAAGCATGTTGCTGATGGAAGCATTGAAAAATACAAAGCAAGATTTGTGGCCAGAGGGTTTTCACAATTAGACAGAGTTGACTATGACGAGAATTTTGCACCAATATCTCGATACACCTCCATCCGATCTATCATTGAACTAGCTTTTTCCATGGGTTGGAAACTACATCATATGGATGTAAATACAACCTTTCTCAATGGTGAAATTAAGGAAGAAGTTTATATTGAGGAACCAGAAGGATTCGTTGTACACAATGAAATATCTCATGTATGCAGGTTGAAGAAATCCCTATATAGCCTAAAGCAAGCACCACGTGCTTGGTACAAGAAAATGGATGGATTTATGATGAGTTTGGGCTTCAAAAAAAGTGTTGTTGATCCAAACTTATATTATCACATTGATGGCAATGAGTGTTTAATTTTGGTCCTATATTTGGATGACCTTTTCCTCATCGGTTTAGAGAGACTCATTGTTGAATGAAAACAAGCATTGACTGCAAATTTGAAATGAAGGATATGGGCTTGATGCACTACTTCTTGGGACTAGAAGTATGGCATAGAACATATGAGATTTTCCTGCGTCAAGAAAAATATACTATGGAGATACTGAAAAAGTTCGGCATGACAGAATGCAAATCCATGCCCATTCCAATGGTAATGGATTTGAATAAAATGAGTGATACTGATTCACGAGATGTAGATCCAAACTTATACCAAAAGTTGATTGGATCTATGATGTATCTGGTTAAAACCAGACCAAACATTTGCTATGCAGTAAATGTGCTTAGCCAGTTTATGAGCCAATCGAGACATAAACACTTGATAACTCCAAAACATGTATTGAGATACTTACGAGGCACAATTGGTTATGGCCTAATATATTCCTCCAGTGTGGACTTGAGCCTGTAAGGATATGTCGATGAAGATTGGGCAGGAAGCGTAGTAGAAAAAAAAAAGCACCTCTAGTTGTTGCTTCACTTTAGGTTCTGCCATGGTTTCCTGGTGTAGCAGAAAACAAATCTCTATGGCATTAAGCACCGCAAAGGCAGAGTACATTGCATTGAGTGTAGTAATCCGTGAAGCAGTGTGGCTTCGAAAACTTCTGACTGACTTGTTCGATCATGAGATGGATCCTACTACTTTTCATTGTGATAACCAGAGCTTTGTAAAGCTCTCTGAGAACCCAGTGTTTCATGACATATCGAAACACATTGAAATAAATTATCACTATATCAGAGACATGGTGCAGAGGAAGACAATACACGTGAAATATCTTCTTACTCATGAACAGATTGCAGATATCTTCACCAAACCACTTTCCGAGACAAAGTTCGAGTATTTCCTTGAGAGACTTGGCATGGTAGAAAATGCCTCCCTAGCTGAGAGGGAGTGTTGATGATTGCAGCTACGTGAGACGTTATCCAGCTTACAAACCTGAGAGAAATCCCTTGAGAGGGGTGTGTGGTTCCTATCTGAGACAAAGAAGGAACATATGTATGGCCTCCTTCTTACAGAGAGTTGAGAAGAACTCCAGATGATTCTCCTATGTAACACAGTGAGAAAGTAGATCTGCAGAGTTGGACGTGCCTGTGGTTAAGCAGAAGGTGAACGTGTGAAATCCCAAAGTGTTGTGTGCATCGTCATGAGAACATAAATGAAGATGATGTATTAGCCTCCTCTGAGCATAAGAGTTGACGAGAAACTCCAGATGACTCTCCTGTGTAATGCAGTGGGAAAGAGGATCTGTTGAGAGGACATTCCTGTGGATGAGAACAGGTGAACGTGATCCTAGTGGCTGAGAACTAGTGAAGAAGTGGTTCTTTTGTGTAATGCAGTGAGCCAGAGATATGGACATCACTAAGGATGTGTCCCTAGTGGATGAGAACTAGTGGGTGTATAAGATCCGTTGCTATATTGTTCAAGAGTCAGACTCGCCTATAACCCTAATTGTAATGTAAAGGGTACATGTTGGCTCCACCTTAATGTGATTAATAATAAATGTAAAAGATAATTAATCTGGTTAATATTAATTATATTGTGATCTAGTGAGGTCAGCCCTGTTGTGCCAATAGACACTTCTGTTGATAGGTTTAGTCTAGTATAAGTAAAGGTAAATTCCCCATTGAGAAATCATATCTTTCATGTGAGTTTGGAAATTTCAGCAAGTACACCTTNTCTCTTGGGCACTAGTCTTCTAGGGTTTGAGCACCCTCTTGTGTGCTAGGTTTTATTGGTGGTGAAGGTCTTTCTCTTGAAGAATATATCAAAGGATTTGGCTGGGTTTTCTTCCCTTGTTGACAAGGGTTTCCCAGGATACTTCTTGTGTTCTTGTGCATGGTGTTTCTTCATGTGATCTTGGTTGCTGCAACATTATTGTTTATGGTTAAGTCAAATGATAAAATGTAATTAACTTCATGCTTAACCTTGCTTATAGAAAAATCAACACCAATCACTATCTTTAGAAGCCCACTATCCTTCTAAGTTAGTGATTGAGACTTTGGTTGTTTTTCCTTTCCTTCATAAAAAAATAGTAAATAGATTATGCTTTCCTTGCTCATAATAGATAATTTCTCCCACCTTAGTCCTCATAACTCAATCACCCACATTGGAGGCTTTATATCCTTTGAAGTTAGTTATTTCACCTTCATTGGGTAAATATTTATCCTCCAAGTCAACAATTTTACCTTCATGAGTCAAATTGTTGGCTTCGACATCCAACAAACCCCTCAAGTCAACAATTTTGGCTTTGCATTGGAGAAACATTGACTAGGATGGAGGAAGGATTCCTTGTTGGAATGCTGCTTAATTTATTATTTTCTAACACTAGATCATAGCTCTAAAGAGTTGAAACATTGAATTCATGTGGTTGTTGGGTGAGTTAGGAGCTTTTCCATCTCATTGGCAGTAATGGGAAACCTTTGGGGCTCTGACAAATTTACGCCTTGCACACATTGAATTGAGTGATAAAACATGGTATATGAGTGCTCACATAAATCATTACACCTCCAATGCTGACTTGGGATGAAAATCGAACCCAAATCAAGCCCAATGGATCATTAAAATTGAATTAAAATGAGCACCAATGAAAACCCTTGAATTTTCAGCTTAATAAACCTATAAATTAATTATATGACCCCATATCATTAAATTATCTCTTGAAGTGCATAATGGTCATATAGATATTTCCAAAAAGTGGTTGGATGCCCCATTCTATTATTTTTTTAACACCATTCATAATTTGGAAGTTCAAATTGCCTCGTTGATGGGAAATTTTTTAATGCATGTTTCCATACTTGCAGTCCTGGGAATTGAATTTGGTTGATTATATTCAGTGCATAAGAAATCCATTCTAGGATTCAAAAATTCATTTTGACAAACACCCAAAAATGTGTGCAAAATCCCTGAGAGACTAAAATACATATCTCGTTTAATGTGATGCTTTGCTAGAACTAAAGTTTCTCTACATGTATTTCTCCCATGCTATTTGGCCTCTGATTCAAGTTACTAACATTAATGATTCCTGACGCCAAATTAACCTATAACAGAAACAAGGCAAGATTCGTTGGTTCACCCTTAAACTCAACCAAAAGCTTCTAAATGATGATGAATGAGTCTAATAAGATTTGAGGAGGTAAAAAACTATACATGTGTACTACACTCATTATTTTCCCTTTCATATGCCCACATCACCATTCTTGGCTTTTGTAGTTCGAGGGCCAAAACATGTAATCATCTAACACAACCTTGCATGTTGCCTTAGAATGATTTTATGTCATTCGATGTAGGAAGATGTCATAAGTTATGATTTGAAAGTCAATTACACCTCATTACACCTTACATCATGTAAATATAAAACCCTTACACATCCCATTTGGAACTTGAAATCCATAAACTTGGGCACACATGTGTGGTCCATAAACTTGGTCACACATGTGTGGTGCATTGGAATATCTCATTGCATTGCCAAATGCAACTTGCCATTATTGTGAAGCATCTACATCCTCTTACTTATGTGTTATTTACGATTCACTTTGAAGTTTAGAATAATCACACAAATAAACACTTGGCCCATAGAAAAACAAAATTAAAAATAAAATAAAAGTGAAAAGATAATATTAAATGCAATGCAATTAAATGTGTCATTTGTAACCCATATTACTAAATTTAAAGTTTGACTCATGTAAAGTATGAGATAGGTGGAAAACTAGGTCATTTATTTACATGGATTTTCCTTCTTCTTGTTTTCATTGGAGTAAGTGAGTTTGTAACACATTTCATATTCATAATTTATATTTCATTAAAAAAACATGTTTATGTATTTAAAAATGAAAGAGAACTTTTGTGTTTTGGAAAATTTGGAGAATATGGATGTCTCTATAAAAACAAGTCCAAATTGGTAGGTGTAGGATAGTCGGTGACGGAGTGTGCTGTTAAGGAACTCTGTGATGTTAAAGTCACTGGTTCGAAACCTGCGGGGACAAAATATCCATCCATATTAAGGGTTGGTGTGGCTCAGGCCGGATGCGATCCCCGGGTGATTTTGACGGCTTAGATGCCTCCGAGTCCCAGTTTCTCAAGCCACAGGCTAGTCCTGCAAGTCACGGACAAACTAACCAAAAAAAAAGTAGAGTACAACAAAACAAAAATAGAGATAATTGTAATCCAAGTCCTAGTATTGTTGCTTATTTAAATATCAAATATTTAAATGTATGTTAATGTGATTTATATAATGCTTCTTGGAAAGCATTATATAATGTTAATGGTGATTTTGGAAAGCTTCTCTTAATGCTTTTCGAGCACAGAAACAAAATTCTAAAGAATCTTAAGTAATCACTTACCCTCTTAAGGTCTGATAGACCAATTCGGTCTTAGTGGACGTTAATCATCATCATCAATAAGTAGAGTGCAACAAAGCCAAAAATATAAATAATTGTAATCTAATTAACCAACAAACATTTTTTTATGTTTCAATAATTTTTTTCGTTAACAACTATGTACTTTAAGAACATATATATATAAAGATGAGGTGAATTAGTGAATTGAGAACAAATTTTGGTCATAATATACATAAATAGTTAAAGCTTTCAAATAGGATTGTCTAGAAATGAACTCTTGCAATTTATATCTATAATCAAAAGAATATATGTAATATTGTAAATCCTTTAATTCTCATAAATGTTTTCTTTTTTGGCATATGAACGATT
>JASDQU010030306.1:0-18508 GCA_032191745.1 Picea mariana | reverse complement strand
TTAATGGTCAATGAGGAATAAGGATCTAACATTATTATGAACCCCTCAATTAAACTTTATGAGTGACCTCTATGTAAAAGCATCACTAGTTTTTCAACCTAGGTCACACAAAAAAGTGTTAGTAGATGGAAACATGAATGTTGTTTCTCCTCTCTTGATGGTACCTTGTAAATTTCCATACTACCCCATTACCCATATGCGGACTGATTGACAAGAATATTTCATGTTCCTTCACACACTACAATCAATACATCAAATAATTATATAATCAAATTCAAATCATAACATTAACCATTTAACATATTATAATACATTGATTCAATCCATAGTCCAATATAATATTGACGCAACTTCAATTTCATGTCACATTAGGAAAATCATGAGTAACATTTAATGTATTTAACATTTTCATCTCAAAATGTCATAATAATATGAATCGACAATATCAATTATGTCATCTCATTATATTTTTAATTTATCCATTTATCATAAAAATATTTACATAAACCCATTTAAAATCATCACTCAATGTCAATTAGATAATAAAAAGTTGGAGTTTCATACAAGTTAATAAACTAAATCATTTATAAACAAATGCCCAAATAATAAAACCTCGTCTATCAAACAAGAGGAAACAAATGTGGCACTACTTAGAACTTTCTATTTATTTTATACATATTTATAATATAATTTTTTTTTCTTTTTTTTTTAACATAAAATATATATATATATTGATAAATTTGTCATACATTTTTGTTTATTTCAAAAATAATACCCAAAATAAACTTCAATGAAAAAGATAACCCACCTCCACTCCACTTTATCAAGATGATTTACATATAATAAGATTACTATAACTTTTATTAATTTTTTTCCTAAATATATATACAAACTTAAAAAACACAACATTTAACATTTATCATTTATGCAAAACATTATTATTACTTTGTAAAAAAACATTTGTTATGTTTTACCCCTTATTTGGGTTTTCATGTGGGTTTTCATGTGTTCCTATATCCAAGTCAATTGTATGAATTTTTTAATTAAATTTATAAATTAACAAAGAAAAAAAAATGTTACATACTTCCCATGTTAAAGATTAAGTCTAACACTTAACATGGCCATAGTGTCCTAGATAGAATCTCCTCATACTTACGTTAATTGTGGTAGGTGAAGCTAATGCTACATAAGTATTAAAGAACGTTGGACATCATCATCACTACAATGCAACATCAACATGGTTTTGACTTTGACTCATGTTTATTCGTCTTTTTCTTTTTGGATGTCTAGAATGTTGTTTCTTTCTTGGGTGGATTATCTTACTCTATTCTCATTTTATAGGTTGTAAGCATCTCATGTAATTTGTCCATGCTTAATATTTGAAGATCGGCTCTTTCGTCTAAGGTTAAAATTTTGGGATCAAATATTATTGGAAAAGATCTCAATACCTTTTGAACAATTATTGATTCTAGCAAATGTTAAATTGTATGTAAATGTTGTTTAAACCTTCATGCTAAGGCATAGCTGCCTCTTTTAAAGTATATATAGCATTACAATACACAAACAAGAACACATTGGGATTCAAAGGGACAGGAATAATTTAATCTATCAAGAAGGGACAGGAATAATTTAATCTATCAAGAGATAATTTAATCTATCACTTTTGTATCAATAGAATATAATGGTAGATTTTATAGAAGAAGAGAGGGAAAGAGTGAAAATCTTAAAATGTATGAAACATAGGTTACTAGAGAGAAGAGAGGTAGAATGGAAGATTAAAGTAAAGCAAAATCCAGATTATTAGAAAGAAGAGACATGAATTGGAGGATTAAAAGCAAGCCATAGGTGAAAAAATAATAATGAAAACACAACATTTTTTCATAATTTTACAAATCATAGAAAGAATATCAATACAATAATACAATACAAGAAATGCAGTAGATGGTAAAAACGCAAAAACATTTCAAGAGATTGGAGACATAGGAGGTTTCATATTTCCAATCCTTTTACTCAAATCTTAATAGAGCTAACATTGTTAAGATATTGAAAATCTCATGATATTCCCAGATGTTTGTAACAAAGGAAGGCAACCAAATTCTTATGTAAGGGGTTTTTAAGAAAGAGTTAAAAATTATATTATTCTCTATTATGTAAAAGGTTTTTAAGAAAGAGTTAAAAATTGTATTATCCTCTTTTAAAAGAGACAAAAGTTTTGAGTTAGATGATTAGTATAATTCTTATGTTACTAAAAATTAGAAATAAGAAATGAATTATAAAAGTTTTATATTAAAAAATAAGAAAAAAAAAAAAAACTAAAGGTGAAGAAGAGTGGGGAAATCACCAAGCTTATATTGTTTCTTTATATTTATTCAACAAACTTTATTAAAAGAAAAAATTCATCGTTTACATAGGTGAAATTAACAAATTCATGCATAATAACTTAGTAAAAGTAAAAAAGGATAATACTTCATTTGCTACTATTCTAAAAGTAAGTCCAAATATTTATCCAATCATTCATATGCCAAAAAAGGAAAACATTTATGAGAATTAAAGGATTTACAATATTACATATATTCTTTTGATTATAGATATAAATTGCAAGAGTTCATTTCTAGAAAATCCTATCTGAAAGCTTTAACTATTTATGTATATTACGACCAAAATTTGTTCTCAATTCACTAATATATATTCTTAAAGTATAAAGTATAGTTGTTAATTAGTATAGTATAGTATAGTATAGTATAGTATTATTGAAACATAAAAAAATGTTTGTTAGTTAATTAGATTACAATTATTTATATTTTTGGTTTTGTTGCACTCTACTTATAGATGATGATGCTTAACGTCCACTAAGACTGAATTGGTGTTGGGTATGTGTTATATTCTTTGCATGTGTGTGTGTGTGGGTGTGTCAGATACGACGACTGCGTCTGACGATAAGCTATTTTTAGCGGATTTTGCTATTTTTAGCGGATTTTGCTATTTTTAGCTGATTTGTAAATTAATCTCGGATTAAGGGATTAGGGTTTTGGTATCTACGGAATACCTAAAAACATTGTATATATTGTATGGCGAATGGTGAAATTCGATATAATGAAAAAGAAAGGTTTTTCCCGGTTGAGGGTTTCCGGTAAAGATCTCTGTGTATTCTGTGTATGAGCCATTGATTAGTTTCTGTATTGCTTTAGAATATATATGCATTGCTTTACTTCGCAGGTTTAAAACTTACAATTGGTCTATCAGACCTTAAGAGGGTAAGTGATTACTTAAGATTCTTTAGAATTTTGTTTCTGTGCTCGAAAAGCATTAAGAGAAGCTTTCCAAAATCACCATTAACATTATATAATGCTTTCTAAGAAGCATTATATAAATCACATTAACATACATTTAAATATTTGATATTTAAATAAGCAACAATACTAGGACTTGGATTACAATTATCTCTATTTTTGTTTTGTTGTACTCTACATTTTTTTTTTTTGTTAGTTTGTCCGTGACCTGCAGGACTAGCCTGTGGCTTGAAAAATCGGGACTCAGGGGCATTTAAGCCGTCAAAATCACCCGGGGATCGCACCTGGCCTAAGCCACACCAACCCTTAACATGGATGGATATTTTGTCCCAGCAAGTTTCGAACCGATGACTTTAACATCATGGAGTTCCTTAACAACACACTCTGTCACTGACTATCCTACACCTACCAATTTAAACTTGTTTTTATAGAGACATCCATATTCCCCAAATTTTCCAAAACACAAAAGTTCTCTTTCATTTTTAAATACATAAACATGTTTTTTTTAATGAAATATAAATTATGAATATGAAATGTGTTACAAACTCACTTACGCCAATGAAAACAAGAAGAAGGAAAATCCATGTAAATAAATGACCTAGTTTTCCACCTATCTCATACTTTACATGAGTCAAACTTAAAATTTTATTTGTAAATTTAGCAATATGGGTTACAAATGACACATTTAATTGCATTGCATTTAATATTATCTTTTCATTGTTATTTTTTCTAAAATTTTGTTTTTCTATGGGCCAGGTGTTTATTTGTGTGATTATTCTAGACTTCAAAGTGAATCGTAAATAACACATAAGTAAGAGGATGTAGATGCTTCACAATAATGGCAAGTTGCATTTGGAAATGCAATGAGATATTCCAATGCACCACACGTGTGTGACCAAGTTTACACATGTGTGCCCAAGTTTATGGATTTCAAGTTCCAAATGGGATGTGTAAGGGTTTTATGTTTACATGATGTAAGGTGTAATGAGGTGTAATTAACTTTCAAATCATAACTTATGACATCTTCCTACATCGAATGACATAAAATCATTCTAAGGCAACATGCAAGGTTGTGTTAGATGATTACATGTTTTGGCCCTCGAACTACAAAAGCCAAGAATGGTGATGTGGGCATATGAAAGGGAAAATAATGAGTGTAGTAAACATGTATAGTTTTTTATCTTCTCAAATCTTATTAGACTCATTCATCATCATTTAGAAGTTTTTGGTTGAGTTTAAGGGTGAACCAACGAATTTTGCCTTGTTTCTGTTATAGGTCAATTTGGTATCAGGAATCATTAATGTTAGTAACTTGAATCAGAGGCCAAATAGTAAGGGAGAAATACATGTAGAGAAACTTTAGTTCTAGCAAAGCATCACATTAAACAAGATATGTACTTTAGTCTCTGAGGGATTTTGCGCACATTTTTGGGTGTTTGTCAAAATGAATTTTTGAATCCCAGAATGGATTTCTTATGCACTGAATATAATCAACCAAATTCAATTCCCAGGACTGCAAGTATGGAAACATGCATTAAAAAATTTCCCATCAACGAGGCAATTTGAACTTCCAAATTATGAATGGTGTTAAAAAAATAATAGAATGGGGCATCCAACCACGTGTTGGAAATATCTATATGACCATTATGCACTTAAGGAGATAATTTAATGATATGGGGTCATATAATTAATTTATAGGTTTATTAAGCTGAAAATTCAAGGGTTTTCATTGGTGCCCATTTTAATTCAATTTTAATGATCCATTGGGCTTGATTTGGGTTCGATTTTCATCCCAAGTCAGCATTGGAGGTGTAATGATTTATGTGAGCACTCATATACCATGTTTTATCACTCAATTCAATGTGTGCAAGGTGTAAATTTGTCGGAGCCCCAGAGGTTTCCCATTACTGCCAATGAGATGGAAAAGCTCCTAACTCACCCAAGAACCACATGAATTCAATGTTTCAACTCTTTAGAGCTATGATCCAATGTTAGAAAATAATAAATTAAGCAGCATTCCAACAAGGAATCCTTCCTCCATCCTAGTCAATGTTTCTCCAATGCAAAGCCAAAATTGTTGACTTGAGGGGTTTGTTGGATGTCGAAGCCAATAATTTGACTCATGAAGGTAAAATTGTTGACTTGGAAGGTAAATATTTACCCAATGAAGGTGAAATAATTAACTTCAAAGGATATAAAGCCTCCAATGTGGGTGATTGAGTTATGAGGACTAAGGTGGGAGAAATTATCTATTATGAGCAAGGAAAGCATATTGTATTTACTATTTTTTGATGAAGAAAAGGAAAAACAACCAAAGTCTCAATCAATAACTTAGAAGGATAGCGGGCTTCTAAAGATAGTGATTGGTGTTGATTTTTCTATAAGCAAGGTTAAGCATGAAGTTCATTCCATTTTATCATTTGACTTAACCATAAACAATAATGTTGCAGCAACCAAGATCACATGAAGAAACACCATGCATAAGAACACAAGAAGTATCCCGGGAAACCCTTGTCAACAAGGGAAGAAAACCCAGCCAAATCCTTTGATATATTCTTCAAGAGAAAGACCTTCACCACCAATAAAACCTAGCACACAAGAGGGTGCTCAAACCCTAGAAGACTAGTGCCCNGGGAAAAGTGCACACCTCTCTTGGGCACTTTTCCCAAAAAGGTCTACTTGCTAAAATTTCCAAACTCACATAAAAGATATGATTTCTCAATGGGGAATTTACCTTTACTTATACTAGACTGAACCTGTCAACAGAAGTGTCTATTGGCACAATAGGGTTGACCTCACTAGATCACAATATAATTAATATTAACTAGATTAATTATCTTTTACATTTATTATTAATCACATTAAGGTGGAGCCGACCTGTACCCTTTACATTACAATTAGGGTTACAGGCGAGTCTGACTCTTGAACAATATAGCAAGGGATCTTATTCACCCACTAGTTCTCATCCACTCGGGATACATCCTTAGTGATGTCCATATCTCTGGCTCACCGCATTACACAAAAGAACCACTTCTTCGCTAGTTCTCAGCCACTAGGATCACGTTAACCTGTTCTCATCCACGGGAATGTCCTCTCAACAGATCTTCTTTCCCACTGCATTACACAGAAGAGTCATCTGGAGTTTCTCGTCAACTCTTATGCTCAGAGGAGGCTAATACATCATTTTCATTTATGTTCTCATGACGATGCACACAACACTTTGGGATTTCACACGTTCACCTTCTTCTCAGCCACAGGCACGTCCAACTCTGCAGATCTACTTTCTCACTGTGTTACATAGGAGAATCATCTGGATTTATTCTCAACTCTCTGTAAGGAGGAGGCCATATCTATGTTCCTTCTTTGTCTCAGATAGGAACCACACACCCCTCTCAAGGGATTTCTCTCAGGTTTGTAAGTTGGATAACGTCTCACGTAGCTGCAATCATCAACACTCCCTCTCAGCTAGAGAGGCATTTTCCACCATGCCAAGTCTCTCAAGGAAATACTCGAACTTTGTCTCGGAAAGTGGTTTGGTGAAGATATCTGTAATCTGTTCATGAGTAAGAAGATATTTCACGTGTATTGTCTTCCTCTGCACCATGTATCTGAGATAGTGATAATTTATTTCAATGTGTTTCGATCTGTCATGAAACACTGGGTTCTCAGAGAGCTTTACAAAGCTCTGGTTATCACAATGAAAAGTAGTAGGATCCATCTCATGATCAAAGAAGTCAGTCAGAAGTTTGCGAATCCACACTGCTTCACGGACTACTACACTCAATGCAATGTACTCTGCCTTTGCGGTGCTTACTGCCATAGAGCTTTGTTTTCTGCTACACTAGGAAACCATGGCAGAACCTAAAGTAAAGCAACAACCAGAGGTGCTTTTTTTTTCTACTGTGCTTCCTGCCCAATCTTCATCGACATATCCTTGCAGGCTCAAGTCCACACTGGAGGCACATATCAGGCCATAACCAATTGTGCCTCGTAAGTATCTCAATACATGTTTTGGAGTTATCAAGTGTTTCTGTCTCGGTTGGCTCATAAACTGGCTAAGCACATTTACTGCATAGCAAATGTTTGGTCTGGTTTTAACCAGATACATCATAGATCCAATCAATTTTCAGTATAAGTGTGGATCTACATCTCATGAATCAGTATCACTCATTTTATTCAAATCCATTACCGTTGGAATGGGCATGGATTTGCATCCTGTCATGCCGAACTTTTTCAGTATCTCCATAGTATATTTTCTTTGACTCAGGAAAATCTCATATGTTCTCTGCCATACTTCTAGTCCCAAGAAGTAGTGCATCAAGCCAATATCCTTCATTTCAAATTTGGAGTCAATGCTTGTTTGCATTCAACAATGAGTCTCTCTGAACCGGTGAGGAAAAGGCCATCCAAATATAGGACCAAAATTAAACACTCATTTCCATCAATGTGATAATATAAGTTTAGATCAACACTTGTGTTGAAGCCCAAACTCATCATAAATCCATCCATTTTCTCGTACCAAGCACGTGGTTCTTGCTTTAGGCTATATAGGGATTTCTTCAACCTGCATACATGATATCTTTCATTGTGTACAACGAATCCTTCTGGTTCCTCAATATAAACTTCTTCCTCAATTTCACCATTGAGAAAGGTTGTATTTACATCCATATGATGTAGTTTCCAACCCATGGAAGAAGCTAGTGCAATGATAGATCAGATGGAGGTGTATCGAGATATTGGTGCAAAAGTCTCGTCATAGTCAACTCTCTCTAATTGTGAAAACCCTCTGGCCACAAATCTTGCTTTGTATTTTTCAATGCTTCCATCAATAGCATGCTTGATTTTATAAATCCATTTGGAATTCGCTACATACTTTCCCTTTGGTATTGGAACAACATCCCATACATCATTTTTTAATATAGATTGGTATTCTTCAGTCATAACACCTTTCCATACTTGTTCACCTGAAGCTTCTCCGCGACAAGTTGGCTCTAAGTCAATAATGTGGGCCATGGATGAAAGAGTAGCTTGAAAATTCTCTTTGTTCTCTTGGGATGTGCCTTGAGAGGCTTGTATGTTTCTATGCCTCCTACAGAGTGAGCCTAGACAGACCTTTTATGCCCTACTGCAATATCTCTAAACATATCAACTGGAGAAACTGGATCAACTGGAATAATGTATGTCTCCCTCTGAACTATTGAAGGGGGAGAAGGCATTGTCTCACTATCAATCTCCATATGAGATTCTCTGGATGTTTGAAAGGCTATATCTTCTTCAAGGACAACATTTCCACTTGTCTCAATTTGTCTCTGACCAGGGATGTCGACCTGGAATGTCTTTCGAAGATTCATTGTTATCCCATAAATGTATCCTTTCTCCCTAAAGGGTCTTTCTTGGACTTCTTCTCTTTGGGTACATGAAAGTACACTGGGCACCCAATTATCCTGAAGTGTTCAATCTCAAGCTTCACTCCGATGAAGGCTTCTTCGGGGGTTATGTTTTTCAAAGTCTGGTGAAGATTCTTGTTTTGAACATATAATGTGCCATGCATGATTTTGCCCATAGAATCATAGAAGGATTCTGATCATGCATTATTGCATTGATTTCCTCAATGATAGTTCTATTCTTACTCTTTCTCAAATAGTTTTGACTCCCTCTAAGTCAAGTGGCTCCCTCTGAAGGATAAACATATTCCTTTGTTGTTAACCTATTTGGAACAAGAAAACAAGAATATCTCCTAAAGGAGAATAATGAGTACATCTCTAGAATCAAATTTTTTTAAGGATTGTTGTCACAGCTACAACACCTACTTGTAATGTAGCAAACTTTAGAAATATAGGTTAGAGGACTAACAATTAAAACAATCAAACCTGGGGTCTTCACTTCCAGTGTGTTGTTCTTTTGAATGCATTGAGATCCCTCTGGATCCATGACTTCAGCAAGAAGGTTCCTTCCTTTTGCAATTTCTCTTATGATACAAATAATATATATACAAGTGCATACTTGAGGGTGCTGATATGATTTCTCCAATGACACCTAGTTGATCTCTGTCCTCTTGACATCTTTATGAAGAGGGTGCTCATAGTGTCACCTTTTTGTATCACCCACAATAATTCTTCCTCTGAATTCTTGTCTTCTAGAAACTTGAAGTTGCTTGATCCATCAAGATTATCTTCCATCATAGGTATGTTCATCATAATTTTAGATTCTTCACAAACCCTTGTCAACTGGGCTAGAAAACATAACGACTAGGCTAGGCTAGCACTTTTAGGTTTTGTTGGACTTATGACTACCAACAATAAGCCTTTGAAATATAGGAGAACACTGGTGAGATGAAGAGCTCCTTCAATGAGTTGCAGAAACCCTAATTCTGAAATTTCTGCAAAAATTAGTGAAACCCTAGAAACCCTAGGGCCAAAATTTCAAAATGCTCGGAATTTCGTTATGAGAGTCTTTGGAGGTGTGTTGAAGAAGTTCGTACTCTCCTATGCCAAAATTTGCCTCAACATCCAATTTTTAGGGGCTGAAACACCCAAAAGAAGAGGGTCGTACATAATTTCTAGGAACCCTAGGAGGGTCGTACGGTTCTTCAAAAGAGGGGGGATGACTGGTAAAAGCTTGTAGCTTGTGCAATGGGTGCTTCAAGACCTATGCTCTAATACCATGTTGATTTTTCTATAAGCAAGGTTAAGCATGGATTTCATTCCATTTTATCATTTGACTTAACCATAAACAATAATGTTGTAGCAACCAAGATCACAAGAATAAACACCATGCACAAGAACACAAGAAGTATCCTGGGAAACCCTTCTCAACAAGGGAAGAAAAACCAGGCAAATCCTTTGCTATATTATTCAAGAGAAAGGCATTCACCACCAATAAAACCTAGCACACAAGAGGGTGCTCAAACCCTGGAAGACTAGCGCCCAAGAGAGGTGCACACTTTTCCCAAAAAGGTGTATTTGCTGAAATTTCCAAACTCACATGAAAGATATGATTCCTCAACGTGGAATTTACCTTTACTTATACTAGAATGAACCTGTCAACAAAAGTGTCTATTAGTACAACAGGGCTGACCTCACTAGCTCACAATATAATTAATATTAACCAGATTAATTATCTTTTACATTTATTATTAATCACATTAAGGTGGGGCCGACCTATACCCTTTACATTAAAATTAGGGTTACAGGCAAGTCTGACTCTTGAACAATATAACAAGGGATCTTATACACCCACTAGTTATCATCCACTAGGGGCACATCCTTAGGGATGTCCATATCTCTGGATCACTGCATTACACAGAAGAACCACTTCTTCACTAGTGCTTAGCCACTAGGATCATGTTCACTTGTGCTCATCCAAAGGCACGTCCACTCAATAGATCTTCTTTCCCAATGCATTACACAAGAGATTCATCTTGAGTTTCTCGTCAACTCTTCTACTCAGAGGAGGATAATACATCATCTTCATTTATGTTCTCATGATGATGCACCCAACACTTTGGGATTTCACACGTTCACCTTGTGCTCTGCCACAAGCACATCCAACTCTGCAGATCTCTTTTCTCACTGCGTTACACAGGAGAATCATCTGGAGTTGTTCTCAACTCTTTGTAAGGAGGAGGCCATCTCTATGTTCCTACTCTATCTCAGATAGGAACCACACACCCCTCTCAGGGGATTTCTCTCAGGTTTGTAAGCTAGAGAATGTCTCACGTAGCTGCAATCATCAACAATTGGCTCTCCTTCCATACTAAACATAGTGGTTTAGATAAGAAAGAAAAATTTCTCACCTCAACTGCTAGTCTACCTTCACAAGTGAAGGATTAGCATCTATGCCCCTTGAAACTCAATGATTTAGACAATAAATGAAAATCTCTCACCTAAGTAAAAAAATTTCATTCTAAAGCAATGATTGGCCTCTTAGCTCCTCAACCAAATGACTTGTCCTTTACTTTAGGTTGGAAATATTTTCTTGGATTATAACTCCCCCTTCAAATTGGAATGAAAATAATTTCATCTTCTTAAGGCTATATGTTTCCCAAGCATCTCCCTCTTTGCTTCCTTTATATTCCTTACTCTTTCTCCATTAATATTATATGTTTGAATCTATGTAGATCTATTTTAACTAGCAAAAAGCAATTTTCCTCATCGTGGAGTGAAGCATAGTGCTTCACAAGCTCATTGACATCATTACCCATTTAAAAATATAATAACAACCCCATTACAATATGTTTGATCTCTAATGCACCGTTCTTGAGTATCCATTACTACATAGTAGTTTGCAGTTGGATACGAGCTTGTTTTCACCCTTGAATTGAGCATGCCCATCCTTGAAGTGAAAACAATCATATTTAGCTTGTATGGAGTGTCCCAATTAAGAAAAAAAATGTTCCTGTAGTGATGTAAACACTGGAGAGGTGTTGAACGATATTGGAATTTCTATTCTAGAGGATTCACTACATCTGTGAGTTTTAGACATTGTCAAGAAGAAGGAAAGGCAAAATCTGAGGTATAGGATGACTTTCATAATTTCCTTGGATCGAATATTTGTTTTTTCACATGTCAGTGCTCTATTTTTCTTAATAAAGATAGAGAACTATTATATTAATCAATGGTTACTTGTGCTTTCCAAAATAGTAAAAAACCAAAGAAGGATATGGCCATGGTTTAATCTTTTGTTAGTTTTCTTGAATAATTGTTGTTGAAATGATATTGCAAATGAAAAGAACTCTTGTTTTCTTTGAAGCAATTAGATTTGTGAACTTTCATGAATAATGATAGTTGTTGAAATTATATGTACTTTTCCCTTTGTATATAGTTCTTGTTCTTTCTTTCCGATGGAAGGAGTGGTAAAGAATCATTCTCATTGTATTGAAAAATTTTGTTGCAAGCAAAAGAGTGGAGAAATATTATATCACTTGTGGAATATTTTGAGTTGAATGAGAAAATAATTTTACATTCAAACAATAGTTTATGCATGTGCTTTAATAATAAGGTGCATCTCATCCTTGGTTATAGGAAGTGCCATCTTGAATGCTAGAATATTCTTTGGTGATATTTTTCCTAGGTGTTGATGGGGCCCAAAGTCCCTTTAACTCAACAGCGGGAACCAAACCCGCCACCGAGGCCCAATTAGACTTTGCAGCATTTAATGGTGGAATGGTTCTCCAAATCTTGCGATCCGTCCAATTAATCGATGGGATTATGTTTTCTTTTTAAGGTCTCTCCTTCAGTTGAGACGTTCTCTTTTTGTATTTTCACTTAGGTGGGACCGATATAAGATGAAAGAAAGTATAAACCAACTAGGTAACAAAGTGGGAACAAGTTTAACTACTGGAGAAGAGGTTGAGCTTGGGATAACCCTTTACTCTATCATGCAGGTGGTGATCGTCTACCACAGGACTAGTACTAATACATTAACCGTGTGAGTATTCCAATTACTGACTGAGATACAAATTGTCAGAAGAAAACATGCATGTGATAAACGATGGAAAGTAAAATAATTCACTCAACTCTAATCATCAATCACATACTAACACAAAGATTTATTTTCATCATTAAAGAAAGAATTGTAAAGCATTGCATCAGATAACTCATCAATAGATTTAGTAGCTCTTACTCGTTACAACATCCATTCATGAGACGAAATAAGAAATAGTTCTTCTCCACATCCAATCATACATGCATTTGATGAAAACACAAACTTGTCTTTGGTCCAAAAGGACTTCTCAATTAAAGGCAACTCTAAAATAGTTCTTAACAAAACAAAAAATGAGAGTTTCTTGCAACAACCATTGACCTCTAACTAATCGGTCGATGCTCTTATTTATAACATAAAATTAACTAAAAATAACAACTAAAGTGTAGATAAGTAAAACAAAATTTGCGACATGGCGTTCTCTCCTATGAGTTTTTCTCAGAGTCATCTCAAGATATCACTTAAGAGGGTGACTCTTCTCGTACTCCGACCACTTGATGAACAGATCCTCGCAGGTGTTGGCATATGGGAATATATGTTGTTCCATCGGGGCCGAATGAATCTCTCTTATCTCTATCGCATGTTCCCGATACTTGATTACACTGGCACTTAACTATTGCAGCATAGTCCGAGCTTTGATCGGGTGTTCCATAAAATTTCGCACCTGCCCTGGCGTCGTGTCTGTCACCTTTGCTATTTCTTTAGCCCATGATGAATCTTTCTCGGTGTGCGATTTGACTATGTTGCGCAAGTCAACAAAGTCATCGGGTGTGCCAAACTCGGGGAGACCAATGTATTTCATCACCCGATTGATCGTGATCCATTTTTTCTCTCACTTGGCCCATTTTTCTTGGATTTCTCGATGGGGTTCCTGGGACATCTTAACCCAATAATTGGTTGATTCCCTTATGCGGTCGATGCTACTTTCCATCAACACCTGGATGTCGTGCTCTTCGGCATATCGGTCCTTTTGCACCGTGCTGATATATTCAATTATTTCCATGGCCTGTTGCGGTTTCTCGTACCACCTCTCCATATCTTTGCACGTCACAAGTTCCATGAGGGTGTCTTCCTGAAGCTCATATATCCTTGTAGTGAATAGGTGTTGTTCATCTGTAAACTTGTTGTAGGCCTCCTTGAATTCATTCCTTAGGTACATCATGGCATATGTGGTGTCCTGGTAATACTTCGCCAAGTGGCACAAATGTTCCAATTCCTTTAAAGAAACAACCATCTCCTCTTCATACCTTTTAGCTTTGTCCAGTGTGGCATCTAATATTGCCATCCTTACACCGATAAGTTCAGATGTTTTAGCATGCTCTGTGTTGATCAGGTTTTCCTCAGTAGTAATGAGGATGGAGCGATCTAAAGTGATCCTCCTCTTCTTGGTGGTTCTCTGGACGATAGCCTTCCTTTTCTGATCATAAGCGATGGCATGTATGTCAGCTACTTCATCCACAAGTTCATGGATTTGTTGATCTCCCCAGGTGAGTGTATTCCCTGGACTCCCGATGGTATATACTTGTTCAAGACTGGGTCCTTGAACTTCCTCCCTGTGTTCTGAAGGCCCAACTTATGTTTATCGCTCTTTAGGAATTTGAGTACCAATTGAAATTGAGGCATCGGGGGTAGTCTCAGTACTTAATTGATCATTGGTCGTTGAGACACCGATTTTACGTTGTAGAGCTTCTTCCTTTGGTTCACCCGACCTTGGCTCGTCCTTCGGACTATCCACTTGGGTTTCTAGTGCATTGGGCAGCTTAGTGTCTAGGACACTCTCGGCTTCTTGCTCGTTCCATATAAGCTTTGGAATTTGAGCTTTGGGAATAGGGGAAGATGTCTTCTTTGGTCCCTTTTCCTCTTCAATGTGTATAGGGGTCACAGGGGATACCTTCGAGCTCTCATCATCATCATAGATTTTAATCAATTCGCTCAGGGGGTTTGGTGCACTTGTTCTCTCTGATGTCTCGACCGTCTCTGGCTGAGTCGAAATGCATGTCGGTGATCCAGTCGGTGGTGTTGTGAATTAAAGGTCGTCTAACCCGGTGATTTTATCGACGTCTATCATTTCAGGGCCGCTTGGGCCCTTCTGGATTTCATCTAGGTTGTCGTCGGGGATCCTTGTCATACTTATGAGGTCCGGGTCATCTTACAGCCAATCAATTATCCACTGCACATGTTATATCATGAGTAACCCCCTCTCCCATGCATCCTAAGCCATGGGGGTACCTCTACCTTGCACTGGGGCTATATGGGGGTCTTCTACTGCTTCTACTTCTTTGGCTGCTATCATTTCTTCTCTAGCCCTGAGGGCCCCTTGAGTATATTTTTCTAGGATCATCGCCTATTCATACAGGCTCATGGCTTTGAACCTGGTCATTTTGGGATCCACCATCCTTGCCACAACTTCGTCCCAATCCTAGGCATTTTCTATGAAGACCTCATCTTCAACTTGAGAAGCATGTTTCAAGACTAGACCCTTAAGGTTGTGCTTCCGAAATCGGTTGGTCTAGAATCAGAACTCCAATTAGCTCAATCCCTCTTGCTTGGCCTGAGCGGTGTCTTTCACCATGTATAAGCCCACATGGAATCCATAAGGTATGAATTCCCTTTTCTTATCTTTGACCAAAGTGGCGTTGTAGCCTTGCAGGATGGTCTGGTATCAGATCTCCCCTACTACAAGCCAGTCGGGGACATGCACAGGTAAAATATGTGGTGCTCTGGTGGCCCCAAAAACCCTTATGTAGGTATCACACTCATCCAAATACCAGTGGCCAACCTTTGATATCATCTTTTTGGCTGCAACCGATAGTCTTGGGCATTCTTTCTTGAAAATAATAAAATAAATGCATGCAATGAATTCATCGCAGATGATGGAGTAGGATTTCTTGTACCTGTTCTCCCATAAGACACTGAAATATACATGGACCGAGAGTTCTGTGACATGCCATATTAGGTTCATGTCGGCAAAAACGTTCCTGGCACACATGACATCCTACAAGTATGATTCCATGTAGAAGGCTGGAGTCTCCCCTTCTTTCGGCATCTGGGCCTATTGTATGCAGATGCTCAACTGCTTGGAAATAATGGCTCCCCAGTTGAAGCCGCTTTCAGAAATAACCACTGTATTTACTAGAGGCATCCACACCTCCGAAAATATGGAGCAGTCTTTCTCCCCATACAACCATCAGATGAAAACCATTAGGAAGATGTATGGTTCTCTTAGGTTGTTCGTTTGGTACTAGCCGGAATTCTGGTTGGTGAATTTATTATCTTCTCACCACCAGGAGGCCATTACCTAGTTGGTGTCATGATGCTCATAGAATTTCATGAAAAAATTAGTGTTCAGTCGCTCCTTCGAGTCTCTGAGCTTGTAATACTTTTAGACCTCCACCGGAAGGAACACCCCCACACACTCACTATTGTCGTCATTAATCAAACATTTTTACATGTCTATGTGTTCAATGAGCCACTTCATGGGTTCTATGCAGGAGAACACTAAAGTTCTTCTTGCTACCATGTGTAGGTATGATTTTTTGATATTTGGAAAAACTTCATCGTCGAGCACTCTCACATCTGGGTCACTGTGTGGGACGTATTCCGGGAATTCTTCCCAGATGATCTTCTTAAAGATTTCCCCCCAATGTGGGAGTACCGCCTTGGTCCCGATGCTTTCCTCTATGTCTCCAAAGGTCAAAGGTTGAGTGAACACCTTATTTGTAGATGTTTTGATAACTGGTTCCGGTCTTGGTTTATCTTGGGCGCCCTCGGAGATCGCCTGGTGGTTGGTTTTCTTGGAGGCATTGTTTGGGATCTCGACAGTGTTCAAATTTCTCGTCTTTCTCTACTGGATGCTCTGAAAATCCTTTGCGCACATAATGATTTCGTTTACACTGGCTCAAGAGAATTTAAACCGATGAAGAACTTACCTTGTCATATCAACCATTTAATCCAAGTGATGAGTGGAATTCAAACAAATCTATTGCCGAATCTCTGCAACATAAATTCATCGTGGGTTGACGACAGAGGCGCAGAGGGTGATGTGTTCTATCGGTAATTTCAAATGGTTGTTTTGATTCGCACATGAAGTATCAACTAATGTGAGATTTGGAATTAATTAGTCCCTTAAATGCTCTGAATCTAAACATACCTAGCACTAAAACTTCCCATCATTTTTCTTTCTTAGTGGGTAGATCAGGGATCGACAATGTGTTATGGGTGCTTTCATTGATATCCTTCTGCAAAAAACCTCTGACGCCGATCGATTTCATTGTACGGTGTTGACTTGGCAAAACTGGCTCGGAGGTGTGACTTGGATTTAGGGGACCAAGAATGACTCGGGGTTAATCTAGACCATACGGTTTCTCCAATATGGCAAAGACACGTGGCATTGAATACTAATGACTTAATTCGTGTGTATTAGTCAGATTCGGGAGTTTCTCCAAGTTGTGCGTTCTAAAATAAACCTGAGCTCGCCGATGCTAAAAAGGTATCAGGCGTTGACGATTGGGGATGAAATTATCATGAGTTACTTTGGATTAGCTTCCTCAAAAAAATCCTGATGCCAAAACGCTTCGGGAACCGGTGATCAGATAAAACTCTTTAGCATGGTTGAAATGTTCATCGTGGTTTGATCTTCCCCGATTTCGACAAGCGCGTCAGGTATCAGCTATCGACGATATCGTTTCTTTCTTCCTTAACGTTTACTCCATTCGCCTTTTACCAATGCCGAAATAGTATCATCTATCTGTGATGTCCATATGTGATATTTTTCATGAAACAAAACTTCCTTTCACCAATACCAGTGAAGATCGACACTCAATGATTGAGGTTTTCCGAGTAATTCTTTTTCACCTCTAAATTCCTTCCAATGTCGAATTTTGAGCGTGTCGGGTGAAGTGTTTTGGATGTTTTATTCCTTATTTAAGTGTTAATCCCTTTTAATTCATGGAGTTTCATTGATTTAAACAAACGTGAATAGATAATGAGAATTAACAGAACAAGCAAAGAAAAAACATTCTTCAAAAGAAAATCAGATTCAGACAGTGCAAAGATTAAGTGGTACCCCAAAAGTTAAAAATTGACAAAGTCTTTTTAGGGTGTGTTGAGTTCTCAACACTAGGTTGTTACCATGTTGTCTTAATTTACCATGTAGTAGAAGGAGATGTTTCTCCAATCAACCAAAAAATTAGGCATTAGTTACCTTTTGATGTTTGGATTCACGTAATGAACCTCCTGCATTAGATCATCAAAATAGGGTCTAATGTCCGATTTTTAAATTCAAAGCATCAACAAAAATATTTCACCATCAATTACTGTATCAAATTTCTACATAACTTCCCTGTAAATAGTTGCAATTTAAGGAAAACATGTTGCACAAGATCATAATAAACATGGTTTGCATATGCGTTTCTAAAAGGTACAACATGTATGGAACAACATAACATAATAATTTTATTGTAAAAACAAACACATCAATGCATAAACCATCCATGATATTGGAACCTTGTGTTACTTTCACAAAACTCTTGTTGTACCCTATTCCAACAATATTGAAAAGACCAAAATCATAACCAAGTCCCAATACTTATCAAATTTCACTATGCATGTTAATAATAATTAAAGTTTGTTTGAAACATTTCAATATTTGTTGATTCAATTTTGATTGAGGGCATACAAATATTCTACTCTTATACCAAAGTATATCTCCCTTCCACTCCCAATGTTCCATAGAG
>JASDQU010030305.1:4422-22461 GCA_032191745.1 Picea mariana | reverse complement strand
AGCTTTGTTTTGCACAACCTTGTTACCATTAGAATTACCATTTTTTCCATTCTCTGAAATATTTTGTAACATTTTTTTAAGCAGAAATGGAAACTTCAATAACTCATAAATAGAAATGTTAGCTCTCAATTTTTTAAGATCTTCAACAACATCATAATCTAAGTTGGGGTTCACATTACTCTGTTTAGTCTCAACTGATTTAGATTGCTTTGGAGGCGAAGTTGTAGTATTTTCGGTAGAAGGTTTGTTTGTTGTATTACTCCTGGTATTATAAGGATGAACTGTCTTGAAGTTAGCTTGAAAGATGCTATCCGAGAAATGTCCAAAAATGTTTGGTGAAGACTCTTCTTCTTGAACTGTCTCTTGTTCAACTACCTCCTTAGGGATTTCAGGAGGCATCAAGTTATCTTGGGCTTCTAGAATTGTTTGAAGGGCACATTGCAAACTCTCTAGATTTAGGCCTTCTGTGGTTGGATTAGGTCGGTTGGTAGGAAAAGGCTTCCGGAACAGGGTTTTATAAGGTCCTTTGTTTGAGGAAGCTTCTTCGGTCGACCTTTTTAAGTCTATAACTTGATTTGACAGTTTTTGAACAACTTTAGTTAAGTTTTCTAAATCAGAGCTATCAGGTTGTGTTTTACTTTGAGTGGGTCTGGGGAGGATTTCAATCTTCTTTTTGGAAGAAGTACTTGTCTCAATTTCGTTGCTAGTAGAATCTTTAAGACTAAGTATGTCTTTTTCAATCTGGATGGCCTCCCTGAAGGCTTCTAACAACGTGGCTTTCTTAGATCATTTAAACCAAATAGCTATACTTTAATGCAAAGCTTTAGTATAGTATGCTATTATGAGACTCTCAGCAGGAATAGAATCGGCAGGGATTCGGTTTTTAAGTGTTAAGAATCTTTGATTAAAGTCTTTAACTTTTTATTTTGGGTTCATTCTTAAGCTAGAGAGATCCATGACTAGGACTTCTGGAGGCTTACCGTCTCCGAACTTTTCCAAAAAGAATGACTCAAACTTTTCCCAAGACATGATGGTATGGGGTTGTTGGGCAAAGTACCACGTGGATGCATTACCCTCGAAAGTATACGGGAACAACATACAGACAACGTCTTCATGTTCGACATTGCGGAGTCTTATAAATAACATAAACTTTTTAATGTGATCTTCAGTGATCTGTTTTGAGTCAGGATCAAACTTGGGAAGCCATTTCTCTGGATGTTTAGGTAGAGAGTGCTGAGCTCCAGGTACAACTACGGCATCCTGATCAAGCCAGGGTCTAGCAGGGTTGTTCTGATTTTCCATTGGGGTAGTGGGTGTGGAAGGCTGAGAAGGGGAATTGCCTTTGTCAGAGGAATCTCCTCCAGAAGAGGAAGGAGATGATGGAGGTGGTGAAGGGGGTATCTCAGATCCTCCTACAGTAGGATTTAAGATTAGATCTAAAGGATTCACAGTGAGGTTAGTGTCACCTAATTGTTCTCTGATATCGGAGAAGTCCAAAGCTTGACCCCACGGACGGTTTGGTTGCCTCAAACGGGCTAAGGCACTATGTGTTTTAATAAGATATTGACGAACAATCTCTTGTATGTCACCACCTATAGGATTAGGGGTTGTTATCTCAACTGTGATCTGGGATCGTCAGTTGAAGTAGTTTCTATTTGAGGGGGAATATTATCGTTTGAATGGCTTCTAGTCACTATAGGTGAGCAATTAGGTGGTGGAGGAGTCTTGCGACCGCCTCGTGTCATTAATTAAATTCAGGCCCTCCTTCTAGCGCCATTTGTTGATGGGCGAAATTGACCGTCCGTCAACTGAGAGAGTGGAACCGGTCTGGGGTTGTTTAATAACCCAAGCCGTTTGGGATGAACCACCCTGATGGGTTTAGCGGCTCCGTTAGCCGATCTAAGGTCTTAAGAAACAAAAAAGAAAACTACTCTAAACTAACTAATCTAACTAAAAATAACAATTAAAACAAACTAAACTAATCTAACTAAAAAGGAAATAAAACACACTAATAAACTAATCTAACTAAAACTAACTGTAAAACAAACTAAACTAATCTAACTATTCTATATATACATTCTACTAATTAATAATATACTAACTCTAACTAATTAACTGTCTAACTACTAATGGAAATATAACTTATTCACAAAATGTACATTATCTACAATTTACAGATTTAAATAAAACCTGAAAAACTCATTAATATTCTGTCCTAAAATAGAGAAAGAAATTTTTGTTGATTTTATAATTTTATGAACAGAAATAAAACAAAAACTAACTAAACTAAAAAACTAATATACTAATTCTAACCACACATCTAACTAAACATATATCTAACTAAACTACTTAAATTATACTGAACAAATTAACTAACAAATAAATAACAAACTGACCTGGAGAAATGCTCCAGGTTTGTCCTGTGTATGATGATTGTCTTAGCTGATTGGAGGGAGGAAACCCGCACCGAATTATCCAGGCGCTCCTTGTAAACAGAAAGTTGTAGTGCTCTTCAATTATGATTACAGAACAAACAAGACATAAAAATTACAACAATCATATGATTTATAAATCTTCACAGTTAGATAAACCTGTATGCAAAGACTTATACAAAATAATTCAATTGATGAAGAAGAGAAATCTGTCATTCATTAACCGAACTAAGTAATTGCTGTATTTTTTAAAGTAATGAAAGAAAAAAAACATGGGTCACATTAATTAAATCACATCATTCTGCAATAGACTATGATAGCTAAAGTAGTCTATAATCAATTACAAATGACATGCATAAACTTGAAACAAAAGATTGATATTATGAAAGCAAAAGATGTAGCAAAACATCAACTTCTGTCTCAGTTTGTATTAAAAATCCATAGCCTGGTTCTCCCACAAGTGAGGATGCCCCTTATTACAAAAAATAATAAGTATTTAAAGGTTTTCCACAGGGTAAAACTTCCCTATGGAAGTTATCAAAAATGTTTACATAAAATCTGGGAAGATATCCCAAGTTTAACTTAAACTAGGAACCTATAATAAAACTAAACACACAAATATCCTCTAGATTGTCCAGCATATCCCATGCAATTCGAATTTACCTGAAAAGGGTAAAAAATGGACAAGTTAGAACAGTCCTTTATTAATAAAATGATAAAGATCTAATTCTATAGACTAGCTACAGAATCTTGCGATTTTGTAGCTGGTCTAAATAAGACACAGAAACATCATTAAAATCGATTGAGAATCTTTTAAAGAATTAAATTCAATTAACATCCAATAGCTATTTGAAAACGAATCAATCAATTTGAAATTGTTACACCATTCGAAATCAAATAGGATCAAGATCAATCAAATGGTTATAGAGATACGCGTACTCTGTTTCTTTTGTTACCACAAAATCGGGTGAACAGAATCATAATCAAACAGTTATGAAATCGTTTCATATCAATTTGAAACCGATATAATCAAAACAAATCGTAGGCAATTGTTATGATGCCTTATCAACAGGAGATACGATCACATCCAAACAAGATCCTTTTCAAATCGTTATAGCTGTATTGTCATAGAAAATGATTCATACCACGAGTGGATTAAATCAAACTAGTGCGAAAATCAACTCAAATAAAATCATAGCATGATCAATTAATTGGTAACAAGATTCGTAAGAATTATCCGATCGTTTGTTATTGAAAATTGGGGCAGACAAAATCATTCACGAAATCATTTCTTGAATTCATTTTGAAACAACTATTACCCGAATTTCCTCATACGAATTTAACGGAATGACATGAGTCGAACTGAGTTAACAAACTCGTTTGAGAACAGAACTGTAATCAATCTATTTTTTATACAAATTCAATTCATAAAATCGATCAAACTAACTGAAGACACAGCAATCCAATCAAGCGAATCGAACAATTGTACATCAAAATTGTTCCATGATTCGGACGTGAATATTATTTGCACAGGCTTAAATGAGAGCATTGCTTTCATACGAAACAGAGTCATTCTTTCCAAATTGAAACTAAACAGAGTTGTATTCCTGTTTTTGGAAGATTACATGACAGAGCATATATTAAAAGATCGTAACAACCAAACTCAATGAAATCGTTTGCCAATCACAGCATACAAACCATAACGAAATCAAATCCAGACATGATCGTATTCTAAGTTGAGCGTAAAAAAAACTTCCTAATCAGAGTAGATACAAAACAAATTCAATTGAAAGCAAAACGTCAATTTCGTTAACTCAATCAGACAAACGAACAAATCAAATCCAAACGAAAACCAATCAAATCCGATAAAAATCTATCAGTGGCTAAACTGGGAATGATCAAATCATGTATCCAAGATGAAATTTCATTTATTTTTAGCAAAGCGAAAATACAAGATGAACACATTATGACTGAGTCATTTCGAATGATAGAGCTATTTGAAAACGATATTCGAATCATTTTATTAATCCTGGTCATTCACACAATGCAATTGATACGAAATTCATACCTGTATGATGAGCAGACAGCTTGGTCATGACAACTTGGAGTTGACAACGGCTGTGGCCGATTCAATATTCTTGAAAATGATGGAACCAGCATTCCTCTACTTCCTATCAGTTTCTTGGATCTTGTCTCATTGACTAGTCAATACTGCAACTTGATTTTCCAGCGATTGGATTTTCGATTGAAGTAGTGGGACGTATATATAGTATCGTTCCAACCATAAATCACATTGGTCATAGGACGACTATGTTGGCTTCAAAAACGCAGGTGAGGGTTTGGTTACATTGCCGAGGGTTTCGTTAGGTAGTCTAATCCCAAGGTAGCTAGGATTATTCTTTGAGCAGGGGGGTAGATTCGAAACGAAATCATAAGGTGGCTCGGTGCACAGACCCTGTGAGTACGGGTACTCACTGGCTAAGAAACGTTCTATGTCAGAGTCTGAATCCTCACTAAGGACTATGGGCTTTTTCTCAGCAGAGGATTTAGGTTTATTCCTAACCATTCTCGAAATAAGCCGAGCATTCTTTTTACCCTTAGCAATAACAGTAGGGTTTGCCTTGGCCCTTTTTCTCACAGGATTTTTTATAGCCTCGACCTTCTCTACTACAACGTCTGGTAAGTCAATATCAGGGTCGACCGAGGGTTTAGGAGAGGGAAGTAGGACATGGAAGGGCACGGGTGGCTGGACATTGGCTTCCATAACCATAGGCTTGTCAACCTGGACAGGGTCTGTATCATCAAAACCATTTCGAGCAATGAAAGCTCTCCAGCTATCACCATATAAACTCAAGTGATAAACAATGATAATTCTAATAAGTCCATGGTGGAACAGGCTACTGTCAGCCTTCTCCCTTTTAAACATTTTCGACATTTTGTACAGGCTACGCTGGAAATAGAAAGGCATATTCAATGGATACCCTATAAAATTCATTAACAAACGCAGGTGGTAGAGGAAAACGAGTCCATATCGACCCACACAGGTCATGAATTGTTTGACCACCATTAAAATATCATGCCATCGTGGTTTGAGTGTGGAGATGGGCATACCTTTGTCACAAGAGGTGACCTTTCGGGAAACGAACAGTAGTGGCCATGGAACCTCTTCCACTTTCAAATTTTTGAACCAACGTTGGCCTGTGGCAGGTAACCCTGTAGCAGAACTGATAAACTTCTCATCGATTTCCAACTGGATGTCACCCACCTTGGCTCTACAGCCATCAAACGTCAGAGCGAACTGTTGTGCCACAAATAAGTTAAAACCCTCAAATCTCTGCACGAAGGTGAGCCAACCATTATCCTCCAAGTCCTTTCGGGCATTGTCAAATAACAGCAAGGCTTGGTTGTTGTTCAATTCGATTCGCACCACCGGTGCCATGGAGCCGAGCACACGGTGAACGAGCCAAGGTTTGGGTCATAGCATACACAGGAGAAGAGTGTGCGAAGGGTTACCCGAGTGAATAGAGGTAAAACAGGGAGAAGGGATAGACATTAATGTCATCGTGCGAAGGTGGTGGAGCTTATCTCTGCCATGCATAATAGTTATTGCCAAAGTACAACCGTCGGCTTATAGTTGTTCTACCCATTATATCATAGTTCAACAATCACGTCACTTGGCCGACCAATGAAACCAATAGTAAGTGTATAAACCAACACACACAATCAATGTTATGCCAAAGTTTTAAACCATCAACATACAATTTGAAACCAATACCAAATGTTTAACCATGCGCCAATGTATTGTAACAGCTCATATCAAGAGTTTAACCAAGGTGTCAATGGGTCTTCATATAATCAACATGCCAATAGTTATGAAAATACGAACATAGGTATCATATTAAAAGATATATATGAAAGATTTAAACACAACACCTATGCATTTTCATGAAATCAGTGATCAAGTAAATCAAATCAAAGCACATGTAAATTCAACTGTCAATGCATCGCAATTTAATGAAACGAAAATACATAATCAGTCAAAGAATGCCCAATGAGTGCAGATCAAAAGAGTTTTGCAAGCTATATAATGATAAGTAACATGTAGGCTCAATAGGCATATTGACAAGAAGGACAACGACAGTTCAAATAATGATTTTAATGCGACTTCAAAAGACCAAGTTTTCATGCTTACAGTCGTGAAAACAAAAAACGAAGGTAAATGTGCAAACGTCGCAAAAATAAAAGTGTCGTTTATTTGAAAATTGTGATGAAAAATTGATGTTTGCAAAACATTGGTGTAGGCATCTTATAAGATAGTGGAAAAATGTGAATTGGCTGCCAACAAGTGTTGATTTCAAAATCATGAAATGTCGTTTGCATGTCATCGCCTTGGCATGTTCACGAAACCTCCAATCCTTAATTTCTCTTTGTCATACCCGCCACCTTGGCACTTCTAAATATGCAATAAGTAAGCTTTACTGCTAACATTTCATCATGCACCACCCATACAAATTGTCATTAATCAACGAAAGGCTCAAGGAGCTTTCCCATTCATAAGAATTTAACCAAGATCTAGCAGAGAGTTACATTATCGGCTCTAAGTGTTCATTTCAACCATCGTCTGGAGAAAACCAACATTCTCATAACCCTATGGCATCATATCGACAGTATTTCTATGGATATACAGTGAACATCTTTGGCCACGAGGACCATAACTTCTAGTGGTCTAGGGCATATTCTTATTACTCAACCCTTGCCATAGAGAACTAAGTAATTTGGACCTCTAGGATTGCTCGTGTAGGATGTGTCCCTAAGGTTTTTGACTATAAGGACCTGGTCTCTTGGTGCACCGATAAATTTATTTCAGACAAAATAATTATTCCACTATGGGACCGCTCTTCTGTTTCTTTTTCACCTCAGGTCTTCTGCCAGATGTTAAGATTGTCGGAGCCAACATTGACGTTCAGAGGAGAAGATTGCAAACAGTTCCTAGAAAATCATAATAATGGGTTGGAACTCTTGCCCCATTTATTGGAAGACCCGATTCTAGTTCCTGAAGATATCATACGCTTGTAGGTTAGTTAATTTAGAAATACATTCCGTGAAATTGCCTGGTTGTTTACAAGAATAACGGGACAGGATTTCACAACAACTGTTTCCTGGATGGCTCTTTATATTTTGTATTTCACAGTCAACGAACAAGCCATTTTTTATTGGGGAAAGTTAATTTCCCATGAAATATGTTCCCAATTGTCAAGCTTAAAAAGGGAAAAGAAATTTTATATGTCATCCTACTTAGTTTTTGTGATAGCACATTGTTGTCAGTTTCCAGAACTATCTCCATCCAAGAATGTCAACTGGGAATTCGACCTAGTAACGTTCTGGTACCAGGCCTTGTGGACATACAAGGCTTCCCACTATTTTTATGAGGTTTTTAAAAGCTTCGTGTATCTTTTCAATTTTTTGTTGTTAAGAGAAGATGCTCCCCACATATCTGAACAGGAAACCAGTTTTTTGGACAGGAAGGGGACACTTGAACATTTGGATAATTACACTGTGATAAGAATGTTTGGCTCCACGGAAAATCTTGCTCTCCTTCCATGTCACATTACGGACATATTTTTTTTTGTAGAAGTAGCATGACAATACAACTGTTGGTTGCATCTATTGCAAAAGAAGAGAAAAAACCAGTTCATTCCTCTACCTTGGAAAGTCGGGGAGTTCGTGTTAAAAAACGTCAACAAAATTGACGAATTCGCAGTGCATTCTAGCAACTTCAACCTAAGATATGATGAAATCATAAAAGGGTTCGACAACAATAATATTTTTCGACAACATTTACAAACGCTTGGCCTCGGCGATTGTTTTTTCAAAAAACACATGTCCGAAAATAGAGACATTGGCGGCAACGCTCCTGCTTCTGATGCCGACAGCCTAGACACACTGCAAAGTCACACTAAATTGTATAGGCAACAGGGGAAAGGCCCCGGTGACAAGAGTGTTTAATCAGTGAATAGTACTCCAAAAAGTAAGACATCTCGAAGCATCGCTTCAATGGCCCACCACAGCAACAAAGAAAATCGGATTTCTTCAAATGGAGGATGAGATAATGACCCTCCTCACTCTAAAATTGATAGTTCTCACAAGCTTCCAGTAGACAAGAAGAGAAAAAAAAATGTGGGATAGGCGAAAGAGACGAAAATTCAGAGTGAGAAAATGGAACTTGACACTGATCTGGATAGCATGCTCTGCTACCTTGATCATCCCAGAGATGCCATCCAGCATAGTCGTCCAATGGACATATCCGATACCAAAATTTTTGATGAAGATGAATCCTTCATGTTTCAGAGTGTTGTTTTTGATAGCCAGTCCAAAAAATTGATAATTGAGAAAAAAGATGTAAAAAATAAGAAAGAAAAATATTGTTTAGAGGTTGACCTTGCCAACATGCAGTCATCCCAAATCTGTCAACTTCACAAGGCGACCAGAGATGCACTTCATGATTCCATTGGAGGCATTGAGGCCGAGAATGCCAGACTGAAGGACCGGGTCAAGGAATTGGAAGAGGCTTTGATTTCTATGTTATTGCTTTCCAATCCTTTGGCAATAGCCATGTCTCCCACCCCTGCAGCCAACTTAAAAGGATCCTCCAACCTCCTTGCATCCTGTAGAGGATATGTGGAGAATAATATCAAGAAAAGAATGGAACTGGTTACTGAGGCATGGAAAACATCACAAACCATCACTTCCCTTGGATCCAGGGCACATAGTTTGCTTGAACATTTGCAGGTGTAGTTAAAATATGAAGAACATTTCTATTTAAACACGGTCCTTCCTTCTAGCACCATTGTCAACAATATGACAGAAACAAAAAAAAAGACAACAAGATATTCCATCCAAAAACCGGATTGATCAATTAAATGCATACTGGAAAGAAAATGTGAAGAACCTGCATCTCATTGTTCAGTCATGTGAACAAGCCATATCAAAGAAAGATAAATTATTCACAAGGCTGTCAAGAATAAACTTAGTCGAAAAGACCAACGACTTTCAAGACCTCGACTTAATCGGAAACTCCTTGCCCTTAACTAGGCAATATTTTGATAAAGAGGTTGATATGTTTAAGGCATTATCTTTGGAAAAGTTTTACAACATCCTTGAATATGATCAAGCTCACGTCGACGACTGGCTAATCGACTATTCAGTAAAAAATGAGGAAATTCATCAGACTCTATGTAATCTTTCTATCGACTTCCGGGAATTAGAAAACGATGTTTTCAAGATAAAAATCTAGAATGAGATCAACGTCGCCCCAATGAGAAGCTACATCGAATAATGGCTCGAAAGGGAATTGAAGCAGGCCACCGATGAAAGGCAACAGGCAGTTGCCATGATTCCAGCAGTCGTCGATGACATCAATGAAATGGAAGTTGCAAGCAAATAGCAAAAGGCCTCATATGTACCATCATTGTAAGTCTACTGATCGCATCCTTCTTTGTTTATCAACCCAGTTATTCCACTTTTTTAAATAGAAATGTGTAGCCAAACACTTATACCTTTCACTTTATTTTTTTGCAGGTATTGCACTCTATCTTCTTTCTACAATCCTGTCTCTTGTACATATTTTTCTTATGGTCCGCAGGAGCCCCAATCCCAGTCTATATGACAAACGCATTGAAATTTCCATTAATATGTAACATTCTTTTATTTTTTGATATATTTCAAAATTTCCAATAATATGTAACAAACTTTTATTTTTTGAGATATTTCAAATAAAATTGTTTTCTTATCTCCTTTTAAATTTATGTCCTCATACATTTTTATCTTTCACTAGTCTATATGACAAATGCATTTAAATTTCCAAATTTTTTCTTCCACTATGCACAAATTGTATTTTTTAAAATACAGTCAAAAAATAAATGGTGCTCTACATGCCACGCATCATTTACTACATGGATACCACCTATGCTTCATGTTGCTTGCCACATCTTCGCTGCAATTTCCATCTGCCTCTACTATTTTTTCCTATCCCGCTTCAACCCGACACACTTAGCCAGTTATCTCTCTGCGGGGTCGCGCCTTAGCGCTAATGAAATTTTATGCCCCATGTTTCATGATATACATGTTGCACACAACATTTTCGTGATATACATTCATCTTAAAACTTCATTTTTCAAAGACTCAACATGATATAAATGTATGTTGTCGATAACATCTTTAAAAATTGAAGTGATCTATATTCGTCTTAAATTAGATTTATCAAATACCTAAAAAATCAATTTCTTTTAGGCTTAATTTTTTTTATTATTTAAATTTGATCCTTCTAAATTTAAAATAAATCTATACTATATATATATAATTATTAACCAAAAAATTCAATAATAAAAACATGAAATATATAAAATTGTTAAATATAAAATTGCTAACCAAGAAATTCAATAATAAAAATATGAAATAGGTTAAAGTTTGAATTTGAAATACTTTCATAACACTCCATCCCAATTACCAATCTTTAACCCAATAAATTGAAAGTATTTTTAACACATTTCCATAAACTAAACTAATTTAAAATCATTGGGTTTTACTGGATCTTGTACTAATTAAACTTTCTAATTAGCATTGAAATGTGTTGATTTTGATTTATGTAGGAAAGAGGGAATACATAATAAATCTAAATCTAAATCTAAGCATCAAAATGAGGCCCATTGTAAGCCATAACAATATAATATATTAATATAATAAATAATGTGGAAAAATATAATTACTTTTGAATAGTTTGACCAAGGACTTGAAGATAGGGTTGTCATCTCTGCATGGTTTCTTACAACGAATGTGGTGCCAATAATCTGCCATGTGTAAAGGGTTTAATTGTAGCATTTCAAGCCAGTACAAACTTTAAGAATGGTCAACTCTTACTTACAGACATGAAGACAAACAAGGATTAATAATTCATTGCACCATGCAACACCGACCTCCTGGTGATTCCCAATAGCAATGTCTCACTTGTGTCCCAGACATTCTTTTAATATTAGAGTGGCCTTTAGAATGATGTCATGGCCCATGAGACCAACCGTGGGAAGCAGTGTGTAAAGACAATGAGAAAAGGACCCAAGGTGACCCTCACCATGAGGCACAAAACAATTTCCTCTTTTGGCATCCCCATTTGCCTTCAGGAGATTTAGCATAGTTTGTTTATATTTTTGTTCCCTCACGTTTAGGTATATAATAGAAAAGACTTTGGGACAACAAAAAAACTTTGTTATTTTGTCGGTGACATTGTTTCCAAAAATAATTAGTAAGAGGTTTACAGAGAAGGGGTTTGAGTGGTTGTAATGTAATAATACATAAGTTATATGAGAAAAGAAAGGTTAAAATAAAAAAATAAAAATGTTTTAACTCTTTTAAAGAGCTTTTGGGGGTGAAACAAGGTGGCATCTCTCCTCCACATTGTTTGTTATTTATATAGATATGTTAGAGGAAGGAAGCATAAGTTATATGAGAAAAGAAAGGTTAAAATAAAAAAAAATGTTTCAATTTTTTTAGAGAGCTTTTGGGGTGAAACAAGGTGGCATCTACTTCTCCACATTGTTTGTTATTTATATAGATATGTTAGAGGAAGGAAGGATGAACATATTCATGATTATCATAAAGTTATATAGATATGTTAGAGGGAGGAAGGATTAAAATACTCATGATTATAATAAAGATTTTATTGTATGGAGACGATGTGGTATTAACAACTAGGATACTATCTTTGTAAGATTTTGAGTGAGTTAAATCTAAAAAAATGTTTCAAGATGTATATTTGGCTAGACACCCCATTGAAATGGTTGCTCTTGTAACAAATGAACTTTAAAAAAATCCAAATTAATACAAGTCCATAATTACACACAAATTAGAGTGCGCAAAAATGTTTATAAAAATGTCTTTCAAAATGTTTGTAAGAAATGTCTTTAATTTCATGTCTCAACTGATGATTCGTCTAATGTCCCAACTAAGTCACCAGTTACATCTACATAAACTCAATATTTAGGGGTTAGATCTCACAATTTAGTTAGAGGTTAGTTGGGAATTTGGAGTTTTAGACAAGACATGGCAAAGGACCAAGGGCTTATAGGAGGATTAACCAATATTTAATATCCAACTTCCAAAGGGGAACAACAAAGAAGCCTACAACATGCAAATCAAGAGACTAACTACATTGTAGCAATTTCATAAATGTGCACAAAAATATATGAAAGGGGAGACTAGTGTAGTGTTGCATTCATATTTCATAGGTATTTATACATGTGTGATATGGTTAAGGCACTTGTATTTTTCATCTAATCACTCGATTGATTTGCTAAACACACATTTTATTACATATTTATATATTTGACTATACACTTATATATCAATGTGTTCACATAAGCATATCACATTATTCTAATGACATGAAGAACTTGGAACTTGTATATTAATGTGTTCACATAAGAACCTCGAACTTATATATAAACGTGTTCACATAAGCATATCACATTAATGCAATGACATTAAGAACTTGGTAACTCCTCAAAAAGCACCCATCACATGTTTTAGGTAATAACTCCAGTCTTGTTGTTGACCATTCACATCTCAAGTCAAAAGTTAAGAATGAAATACTTTGGTAATATTTCACATTTTGTGGGTTACCATTCACCTCTGAACTAAAAGGTTAGTCATACATTAGTCATACTATATGTTAGTCATGTGTTAAGCATTAGGGTCAACGGTTAGTAGGTTAGGMATATGTGAGTTAGGGGTTAGGCATAAATGGGTCGAGGGTTAGTAGTGAGGGGTTAAGAGTTACTAGGCTAGGGGCCAAAGTCGTTAACGAGTTAGACATGCCAAACTATGCCAAAATCCAAGGTCCCCGAATATAAAATATGTCTCTAAGGCTCATGGGACATGAGTGGACCTCTAGGCTAGCACATATGTTATGAACTTTATCATATAGACCCTACAAAGGGAATATTTGACATGTAAGAAGGATATGGTGGCTATTTGTTTGCATAAAAGAGATGGTTCTTGATGCCAATCTATGGTTTGATATCAAAATCTAGCGTCAGGTCATACCATTTATCATTATGGCTCATGGAACATGCATGGGGCCCCAAGCTAAAACATAGGCCCTACGAAGAGAATATTTGGCATGTGAGCATGATTTGGTGGCCATTTTGAGGTTTAGCACACTAGGGATGGTTGTCATAGCCAAGGGTATGCTCTAAGGTCCAAAGTTAAAGTGCTACTTGATAGAATTTGACTTTGGGGCTCATGAACCATGTGTGGCACCCCCAACCATCACACTTTCTCTACAATCGGAATATTTCACCTATGAGTGAGATGTGCTCACGATTTTGAGGAATAACACATGAGGAATGGTTAGTGAGTTAATGGTTATAGGGTTCTAAGTTAAGGGTAATAGGTTAGGGGTTAGGGCATGTATGGTTGTAGGGTTAGTTGATTAAGAGTTGATTTAGTGATTAAGGGGTCCAGGCCAAGGGTTCATTAATTGGTTAGGGGAAAATAGGTTCAGGGGTTTTCAATTAGGAACTACATAGTTTAGTGTTAATGTGTTAGTGATTTATGATAGAGGTTAGGGACTCCAGTGGAATGAATCATCCATTCGTTGAGGGGTTGTGGCTTACAAATTATGATCTCATGACCTATTATTAAACCAAACACTTGTAATTTTCTTCAAATTAACCTTAATTTGATCCATCGTAAGAAGCCACAATCTATGATTAGAAAAAAAGAAACTTATACTTATTTTTTCATTATTAAACTTTCTCTTATTTTTTTATTATTAATAAACTTTCTCTAACACTATTATTAATAATATTTAATAATTTTACAAATATTTATTGATATACTTTTTAATTTAATTAATTTTATTTTCATCTTAATCACTATGTTTTTTTAGTTGTGAGTTAAAAGTTTTTAGAAAATGTTTCTTATTTGGTGCGTAACTTTTTTACCATGGATATAAATAAATATTATTTTTTTCTTTAATGTATGTACATTGAAATATTGTTAGAAAAAGTTTTAATCACATTTTAAGTTTTTTTTGGAAAAAAAAAAAAAAAAAAATTAATGGTTCATATTTATATTATTTTTTTAAATAATTTATTAATTTTCATAACTAATAAAAATATGTGTTTTTTTTATGGAATTGTAATTAGGGAGGGTTCGTACTTCCATGACATGAGGTCGATTATGAATGCTATCACTATAACCTTTAAGTGTAACTACACATGTCTCAAGCAAGCACATGGGTAAGTTGAGGTTTCAATCTGATGACCTCACATAACTAAATGCTTTAACATTGTAGTGCACTTCATCACAGACTAATTTACAGCTCTACAGCTATATGTGTAATTTTCTTTGATTTAAATGAAAAAATTTAATTGAAACATAAATTAAATATATAATTTTATATTTAATATTGATGAGACATTATATATGTATAATTGGAAGTAAATAAATTTTATCAATGGTTAAATGATATCTATGTCATTTGCGGCTTACATATTAGTGAAAGGAAAAGTAGGTGAAACTTGAAAGTTACTATATTTTACAATGTAACAAGGCTACTTGARTTTCCCTATTGTAATAAACATCAAATTAAATCGCATATGGGTTGCGATTCTCYCCAGGRTTTCTACTAGGGCTTGAATCTAAACCTCGCCTTCCAATAATCGAAGSAYTGTTATTATTATCAAAGGAAGTCATCTCGAAGATAAATYGAGATTCATCCCTAGTCAATTTCAAATATCGAATCGAAGAATATATATAGGAACCATTTCCATTKTGAAGGAAATCAAAGCTTCCATTGTTCAATGGAGGAGACGTTGAAGCCTTGGTAGTAAAGTCTGGTTGGAACTCATAATTGTGGATTAAAACAACATCCCTAAATTCATAAATTTCTTGATTTATCAAAACATTAACATCGAAGATGAAGATAGCAAAGCACTACAAATATAGAGGCGGGGAAGAATTGGCAGCCCAGAAATGACCTCCTCACCTTCTGTTCTAGGCCAGAAAGTAATATTCACTAGAACTTGAAAAAACAAGAGATTGAAAGCCATTTCCTTTAGCTTGTCATTTCCCTATTGGTGAATCGATTATATTGGGGGGAGTACGACAAGGCCACTTGAGGTTATAGGTACACAAAGTTCCATATGCAAGGAAAGAAAGGGTCACTGCATGAATGTACACACCTCAACAAGTGGGGACATCTATATAATGTTATTTTGCTTTTGCAGGTCTTCGATTTTTTAGGAGAACCTTTTCATTGCTCTTAGAACCTCTTTGGGCGATCATCTGGAAGGTTCATAATTAGTCTATCATCTTTTTCCAGCCACAAGCCTCTGGGCCTTCAACCCCTTCTTCCCATGAAATGAGGGACAACCCCTTCTTGGGTCAGTATACCTGAAAAACCCAAAAAGTGAGGAGATGAGGGGATGAAATGTGGAAAATGGAAAGTATGGTCAGGAATGGAATGATGAATTTTCCAAAGGACCTCCCAGTAGCATACCTATCCCTAAGGGTGGCCCACTTACTAGGGCACAATGTCAACCACCAAGGTGAAATAGGGCAAAGAGCATAATTTCCAAGAAAATGTCACATAATAAAAAGCAGTAATAGATGTAACAAACTCAAATGCCTCAAATATTGAAATGACACTCACCATAATATCTGACTTGTACCTCATGGAGCAATGGTGGTGAGGTGRGTCTTCATCTRTGCAAGTGGACATTGTTGGTCAAGTTGTCTCTCGGTACTCCATGTATGCAACCTGAGTGCCTYGAAACATCATCTCCTTATTCATCCCACAAAATGGGGATAACAGGGCCAACAAAAACAAATCCCTTTTGATGATTCAAAGAGAAAAACTATTCAAGCACCAGTTTTGGCCATATTTAATTCATTGCATCTATTCAAGATCGAGACAAACTTAAGTGTGTATTCCATGGGATCAATCCTTGTGCAAGAAAGGCCTATGTGATATCACTTTGATTTGTTTCATGGAGCAGTGTTGAAATACCCAACGCATGATCGAAAACTCTATGACCTCATACAAGCAGTGAAGAAATGGAAGCATTATCTCTTGGGTAAGGAGATAGTGATTATGAATGTACTTAGTGCTTTATACTTAAGTTGAATGCTTTCTATCTCTTTTTCCATAGCTCAAAATTGTTCTCTTGTAGCCTCCAGAATGCAACTGAAGGGTCGATTCGGAACGTTTCCAGTATATGGAAGGCCAAAGATCAGAGATATTTTGTCGTGACATGGAAACCTGACCTCATTTTGTATTTTCTGGCACAAATCCTTATATACGCGAGTTGTAGTGGAGCATCAAGCGTATATGCATCTTGCAAAGCAGTTAGGGGGCGTATATGTGGAAAAATATATATTTTTGGCTTTGGATTTATCAAAAAGGGGTTTGATAAGTCTGCATAGGGAAAATGGAAAAAGGCCCTCTGTGAAAGATAGCAATGGTGAGGCAAATATTTCTATAATAGATGCCCCCTAATGTGTGATATCAGAGGAGTATTTGTGATGTCTGAAATACATTATAAATAACCCAGAAATGGAGTGGTAGAGAACCAACTGGACGAACTCAATTGCTCATTACACTATGTACTGACTTTCCATACATGACTGCCATGAATACAATGCAGATCCATGTGGAAAATATACCAACAAGTGTTCATGGCCATGAGTAGAAAAATATAAATGTGGTTACATGCCAATAGTTTTCATAGTCACAAACAAGGCCCAATGAAACCAGTCTCAAAATCAATCTGAAGATAACTGTATACCAAGGAGTACAATCTAATCTCCCATGATCACTGAAGTCAACTAGGTACTGGCCCAATGAAATGGAAGCAACAGCTCAAGAAAGTTGTGTCTTCAAAGTGATGTCTTCAAGTCTTCAATACAATCCACCAATGGTGCAAGTCTACATCATGTGAATAAATGAGTTGAGGTCAAACACGATGAGACATCATTTGATTACCGGTCATTGAGGTATACCATTAACAAACGCGAGACAACCTACCAATGATGAAATTAGGTATAAAGGCACCGAGTACATCTCTACAAAATGTGAATGAAGGAGCTGGTGTCGAACATTTGAGAGATCCATTGATCAGGAGACATTGATGTATTCCCATCTGTCAATGGCGAGAGAGCCTGCCACTAATGACTGCAAACCTCAAGGTACTCTTAAAACTCTAAGTCTCGTATCCAGAATACATGAGCTGAAGTTGATGGAAAGAGACCCGCTGAAAGGAGAGCATTAAGGCATCTCTCATCATTCAACACGAGGAACAAAGCAGGAGCTTCATGATTTGGTGGAGATCGGACGAGGAACATGTTCACAAACCAACGACCCTATGCATCTTTCACGTGTTCCAAATGCAAGTGGTACACGAAAAAGACCCTCTAAATAGCAACCAATGATGAAAACTGTTGACAAAGGCGAGGAAACCACCAATAAGGCTAATGGAATCCAAGACACTGCACGAATCCCAAAGTGTGAATAGATGTCTTGCCGTCGAACACAAGGGAAACCACCCAATCA
>JASDQU010030303.1:22119-32481 GCA_032191745.1 Picea mariana | reverse complement strand
GAACACAACAAACCGATACATTTATCTTCATCTGAAATTTTAATCTCAACAGATACTAACTGACTTACCATAGTATTGAAGGCGTTCAAATGCTCTACCACCGAGTCTCCATCTCTCATCCTCAAGTTATATAGCTTCTTTCTCAGGAATAATTTATTTACCAGGGACTTAGACTGATACAACTTCCCCAAATTTTCCCATAAATCCTTGGTTGTAGCATCCTCTGACACATTTAGTAATGTTGAATCGGAGAGACACAGTCAGATTGTTCTCTTTTCCTTTCAATCCATCTTTTTCTAGTCATCTGCAGAAGTTCTTATAGGTGTAGTACCTAAATCTACCCCAATCCACTGATCTTTGTCCACCAAAATATTTTCCATCTTGAGCTTCCATAACTCAAAGCTTTTCCCATTAAACTTCTCGATCTCCATTTTCGAATTGCTTGCCATTTCTTTTCACCTGAAAAACAATATCGTAGATCTCCCACTGTAACAAGGCTTATCACAGACCCAAGCCAAACCCTTGACCACAAAGGTGTCCCCTTGAAGCCAATAAATCTCTGTTGCCAAAGGTAAATTCTAACCTTGTATAATGTCTAATGTAAACAAATATTCATAAAAGAATAGAAAAGATACAATGGAAAATACAAACATTACACAGAGAATTTTTCCCTTGGAAACCCAAACCGAGAAAACCAACATATATTATATTCATTCATTGTGTTACCTTGTTTACAATAAAATATACATATAGGAGCCAACGACATCCAAAACCCTAACCGAATGACTTGGATTAGTCCAAAACCCTAATTCCTTAACCAGAAATAGAAAACCATCGACAAAAAACCATGTGTCAAAAAAATCACCTAAATACATGACACGTTTATCGAGGTAGGTGTCACGTTTACTTGTGCAAATAATATAACACATACCCAACAGTGGGAACAAGGCTTAGCCACTTAGGGCTGGAGTGATGCCCAAAATCACCCCCCACGACACCCACGACGCCTATGCTGGTTGAGCAATGTGGGTGTCGTGGGGGTGATGTCGGGAATCACCCCAGCCCCCAGGGGATAAGCCTTAGCCCCGTGGGACTAGGGTTTAGCCCCTGGGGGTTGGGGTCATGTTGGGCATCACCCCCGATGGCCTCCCATCGTTGGTGGATATTTTTTTTTTAATTTGTTTGTTTTTTCATAAAATTTTACATATTTTTAAGTTTTTTAATAATTGTGTTTTTTTTTTGTAATTTTATGTTTTTTTTAAGTTTGTTTTTATTTTTATTTTCATTTTTCTAATTTTGTATTAAATTTTGTAGTTTAAGTGTGTTAATTTGTTTTTTTTTAATATATATTCTTAATTGTTCTTTGTGTTTTTTAAACTTTTCTAAAGTTTTTAGGCCATAAATTTGGTTTTTTACCTTTTTTTTGTTTTTTTTTCTAGATTTAGCTTAGTTTATATATGTGTTTTGTTTTTTGTTTTTGTGTTTTTACTCTTTAGTTTTTTAAGTTTCTCTTTCATCTTTTTTATTATCTTTTGTTTTTTTATTTTTTTATTTTTTTATTTTTTTATTTTTATTTTTTAATTTCAGTTGTTTTATTTTTCTTAGTTTTTAATTTATAAAAAGAAAATGAATTATATTTTTTTGTTAAATATTAAAAAATAATGTTATTTAACTACAATTTTTTTCCATGTATTGAAGTAAAGGTAAACAATGTGTTAAGAATGGTGTTTTCCACTATATTTTAAAAGTATTGAACAATAAATTAATTAAGAAGACACAAATATAGGAAAAATCATAACTTAAAAAAAGTAAATGGTAAAAAATATTTTTAAGATTGAAAGAAGCATGGAAAAATGACGAAAAACACCATTGAATAAAAATAAATAAATAAAAATTTGAAAAAAATGAAAATAGATGAAAAATAAACATTTAAAAAAAATGTGTAAACATTGTGGATTGAAAAATTTAAAATATCGAAAAACCACTTAAAAAGGGAGAGGGGGTGTTACCGGTACCACCATTTTTAAAAACGGGGTAAAAAATTGGACCCCCCAAAAATGAGAACTCTGTAGAGTTCTCGTTAAGTTGGTAACTATGTTATACTTGCAATGCATTAAAAAGATAAGATCAGATCAACTTAATTCGATAATTAAATAAAGAGGTATGGGATCGATTTAAAATGAAAGCAATGCATTTATGTGATGGATTTATGAAAATCCATCTTACTAAATAAAAAATCTTTCAGGATAATGTATGAATAATAATGGAAGAAAAACAAATGTTATTATTGCTAACATTGCTAACTTAAATGAAGAGGTGCAATGGTCCAAACAAAGGGACACAATGCTTCAATGCTCACACAAGTTGGAAGACTATATAATCTTGAAAGAATAGTGAAGAAGAAGTGTCTATGTAGTTCATATCAAAAGATAAAAGGAGAAGAAAAGTCCAAGAAGAGGAACTGATGATACTTATGCAGTGAGGGTGGAAGGGAGGAATAAGTAAAAATCCATATCCTATACTAGATAAGGAAGTTGGTGCTTCCTACGATTGGTACCCTAAAGACAAGGGAGTTGGTTCTTCCTAGGGTTGCTGACCTAAAAACAAGGGAGTTTGTGGTTCCTAGGGTTGGTTCCATGAAGAAGGGGATTTTTGTCTCCTAGATTTGGTGCTCTAAAAATGATTGGTGTCCTTCACTATTGTTTATAAAACCTTGTAATTCATATTAATTATATTTATATAATTGATTCTAAATACAATTCCATTGTTGATCTATTGTGGTAATTAATAAAATATCAAATTAATTTCTAATTGTTGAAAAAGGGTATTACTGATTCATCCCCCCTCTTAGTATTTCCAGCACACCCATTCATAAAAAGAGAACAACCTTACCTCACCCATTTCTATTGCATTCACTCTTTTTCACATTAATATTGCCCACTTGTCTTTCTAATATCATTGTCCTCAACTTATGTTCACCTAGGTGTACATATGAGGGTCATGCATCTATAATTTCCTTGACCATCTCCTTATAATAAGGATCGTGATTGACATGGAAAGTAATGTCATTGGTAAAAATAATTTTTTCCAATGGAATCATCTATATCATCATGGTTCAACTTACCATACATCCCTGCAATAGCTTGTCCCATTGCACATGAACGATAACCCTTATGTTTGGATGAATATATCCCACTCACAATAGGATATGGTGGAGGAATAAGGTCTCTCTGTGATTTCTTTCATTTTTATTTTCTTTTGGATCTTGTAGCTAAGTGCCCTTTTTCTTTTCTTTCATTTTTATTTCAAATAGAGAAAGTGCCCTTTGAATCTGTTTCCATTTGTAGCCTCAAAAATTTAGATTTTTGCGTCATGGTTCATTATATATATATATATATATACATATAACTCCTCTGCCACCTTCACCCAAACAGTGCATACTATCCCAACTATAAATTCCAACCCAAATATGGCCACAAACATTGCATGTCCAATGGAGTGACCCACCTCTTTTGTTTCTTGGTTTTTTGTTAGTAGAGAGGCCAACTACTTTGGTGGCATATAGAAAAAGTGTTTTTTTTTTATGAAATGTTCTGTTTGCATATTCTGTGAATGCCTTTGGTCGGGATGGATCACTAAATTGGGTTTCATTCAATGACGATGAGGTGTTCCCAGTCCCACTTCCAACCTATGTCCCACTCCTAACATGACCCTCACCATAATCACCATCAGTGTTAGTGGCATCGTTTATATCATTGTAATCACTCATGATGTTGGGTTTTAAATTTTATGTGCCAGCTTTTAGTTTTTGGAAACTTACAACAAGGGTTTATGATAAAAAAAAAAAAAATTTAATTTTTCATGCAGAGATTGAAGATTGAAAATGAGAAATGAAAATAAAAACTAAAAAATAACGACTCTGAATTTAAAAAACAACAAGCATTTTAATTTGAAATTTGAGACAGAGGATTTTGACCCTACCTCCCCACTGCTAGATGAAATGATGAATTGTTGATCCATCATAAAATTTCTCCAACCTCTGAGAAAACAATGAAAAAATATGATAAATAATTTTTCATCTAAGAGAAACCATGTTGGTGGCTAAGAAAAATCATTGGGTGACTGATTAAAATGGTTGGGCGACTAAGGAATAAAGTTTAAATAGTGAGAAACTCTGTAAAATGATTGGATAGCTAAGTAAAATAATAAAATTGCTGGTAGAATAAGTAATAAATAGTGGGTCACTAAGGAAATACTCATGTGATATCATGGTTGGAGGAATAAAAAGTTGGCTCGAGGAATAACAAGGCCAATAGCTAAGGAAATACTCATGTTAGCTCTCATGTTGGCTAAAGGTTGAACGAATCACTCACATGCTTAAGGAACAAGCTCACACGAGATGAACGAGTGTCCTCACGGGGGAATCAAGGTTGACTAAATCACCCATAGGCTGAAAATGAGTGTGCTCACGTGATCGTAACTCTTAAAGCAATGATAAATCATAATTAATAAGTCAACCAATGTATACATGTGAGGTAGGGTTTTTAACATTTTAATAAATATTTTAATTTTTTTTAATTTCTATTTTTTATTTTATCCTTTTTTTTTAAGAAATATTAGGGAAAAATTTAGGGGGGTATGCCTAGGAGTCCCCCTTTGAGGCAGGGGGAATAATCTCCCCTTTTTGACGATGGGTTCCTAGAAGCACCTCTTTTGGGAAATGCACACCCCGCAGTAGGGAAATGTTTCCCCGCCTTTTCCCATGTGACCCCCCCCCCCCACACATCTAGGGAGCATGGGAAGTGGGGGGCACACCCTCATGGAACATTGAATCATATGAATGACATTGTCATAAACACTAAGTTATTTTTGAAAAAATTCACATCATTCAAACTAGTTGTGGTTTGATACTTTTATGCAATAGATCATCATTTCATCTTCTAAAAAATTGGCCCATTTATATAGTGATGTACTTGATATTCAAAAGGTACATACATGGTATTGTTTAGAGGTAAAATTTCACCAATTAGCTATTGTTTGACCATTTTCCAAAGAAACAAAATATTTGCCAATTTGGTGAAAACTTCAACTATTTCTTACATAAATATGATTAAATTGATAATGTTCGCCAAACAATTACAAGATTTAATAGCAAATTGTATGTTTTTTTATCAAATATTCACCTATAGATTATATGTATGACTTTTCAAGACAAAAGTGTTTCCTTGAGTACTATACATAGTTATAATATTTGAATCCTTAAAAAATATCTTGGGGACAATCCTTAATTTAATCTCATCTTCTGTTGATATTTTTATAGTGTTCCAAAATTGAAGTGATTAGATTATAACCTTTAGAAATTAAAAACTTAGCCTAACCTGACATGGCCTATATGAGAATTATTAACCTACCTACCCTATCCCACCTAATATAAACACCTTATCCTATCCTACCTTGTCTATAGTACCCTAAACTACCTGACCTACCCTACTAAACTTCCCTAACTTTCCATGCACTTTCTTATCCTATCCTACACTAATTTAACTTAAACTACCCAAACCTAGCCTTCCTTAAACTATCCCACCTTACCTTAACCAACCCTACCATACCCCTAACCTCAACTAGCCTTTCCCAACCCAACCTTTACAAGACAAAATAATCCTACCTAGCACAACCTACATAATCTAAACCACCTTAACCTAGCCTACCTACCCAACCCTACAAAGCCTACCCTCAACTAGACTACCCCATTTTGACCTAAATGACCTAAACCTAGCTTAGCCTACACTAGGTCATCTTACCTCAACCAACCCAACCATAGAATACCTATAATATCCTACACCTAACCTAATCTATATTAACCAATCCCAACATGCCGTATACTAACCAAAATTAGCATATCTAACTAGTCTACCTACCCAACTCTACCAATCCTACCCTCAACTAGACTACCCCAATTTGACCTTACCCAAAGCTCTCTTAGCCTACAATAGGTCATCTTACTTCAACCAACCCAAACATATACTACCTCGTCTATCCTACACCTAACCTAACCTATATTGACCAAGCCCAACATGGCCTATAATAGCCAAAATTAGTCTATCTAACCTACCCTCTCTAATCTAAACCACCTTAACCTAACCTACCTTTCCTAATTTACTTAGATTCTCTAATCTACCATCCACTTATGTATCCTAGCCTACACTAATCTAAACTAAACTACCGAAACCTAGTTTACCCTACATTAGCCCAACTTGCCCTACACTAACCAAAATTAACCAACCTAGCCTAATGTATTTATCTAAACTACCTTTAGCCTAACCTACAATACCCTAAACTACCAAACCTACCCTCAATTAGACTACCATAATTTGACCTAAACCACCCAAACCTAGCATATACAACACTAGCCCACCTTACCTTAACCAACCATACTCTACCCTACCCCTAGTATGTTTTATCCTAGCCTAAACCAACATGACCTATACAAGTAAAACTTAAACTACCTAGACTAACCTACCAAGTCCATCCCACCTTATCTCAAGCTACTTATCCTACCGTACCCTACACTACCTAACCTACCTTATAGGGCTTACCCTCACCTAGGCTATCTATCCTACCCTAATAAACTTCCCTAACATATCATGCACTTCCCTATCTTATCCTACACTAATTTAACCTAAACTACCCAAACCATTAATCTACCCTAAGCTTCCCAAAACTAGCTCAACGTACCCTAAACCAACCTATCTTAACCAACCCTACACTAAACTTCACACCCCACCCTATCCCACCCCTAACCTAAATTATCCCAACCTAGCCTACACTAGTGAAACCTATATTAGCATATATAATTTAAACCACCTTAACTTGAACTACTTTCCTTACCCTACCCTTATCTACAAACTAACTACCCTACCAAATGTACACCTACTCCTATGATATCCTAGCATACACTAGCTTAACCCACTATAATCTACTCTATCCCACCTTAACTTAACTAAATATACCCTAGTCTATCGAACCTAACCCACCCCAAGCCTAGACTAAACCACCTTTTAACCTACTCTACCCTACTCTAAACTACTTAACTTACTCGACAAAGGCTACCCTAGCTTACATACACTAACCTAAGCTACTATAATCTACTCTACACACCTTAATTTAACCAAATCTACCCTAAACTACTTAACTTACCCTACCAAGCCTACCCTAAACTACCTTGTCTACCCTACCAAGCCTACCCTAAAATACTTGACCTAATTCTAACCTAACCTAAATTAATCTTCCCTTTCCTAACTTACGCCACACTTTACCTATCTTAACATGCAGCAACCTACCCTACCCTACCCAAATCTACTCTAGCCCACCTTAACTTAAAAAAAATTTACCCTAAACTACCTAACCAACACCACCCATATCCTATCCCAAACCATAATAACCTACCTTAACCCTACCCTAAACTACCTAACCTAAAAATACTACCTTATCCCTACCATAAATTAACTAACCTACACTACCAAGTCTACCCAACCTTAAATCAACTTCTCGAATGTAACTTAACCTCCACTTCCGTAATACATCCTATCCCACTTGTCCTAGCCTACGATAACCTTCATACCCTAATATAACATAAACTACCCTAATATACCCTAAAATACTTAACTGATCTGTCAATCCTACCCTAACCGAGATGAAAATTCCTTAACCAAACCTGCCATTAACTCTCTAACCTACCCTACACTTGCATATCATAACATACACTAACCTAAACTATCCAAACCTGTCTTATCTTTACGTAGCCCATCCTACACCTTATAAACCCCTATCCTATACTCCTTAACCTACCCCTCCCCGTTTCCTAGCCTAGAACACCCTATCTTAAATTAAAACTACCCTATAAATTTTACCCTAACCTATAATCAAATTCCCTAACCTACTAATCCAATCTTGACTATTTAAAACTAACTTAACATACCTTACTTTGTGCCACACCAACATAAACTAACCAAATATATCCTAGCATGACCTAACTTAAACTAACGAACCAACCCCACCCTATACTCCATAACCTATCCCACCCCTTTGCCTGGCCTAAACCACGTTAACTGAGACTAAACCTACCCTATAGAGTTTACCCTAACCTAGAATAAACTTCCCTAACCTACCTAATCTAACCTTGATTACTTAAACATATATTAACCTACCCAATTCTATGCTACCCCAACATAAAATAATGAAACCTAACCTATTATGGATTAACTTAAACTAAGAAAACCTAGCCTTACTTACCCTAACCTAAATTGAACAACCTTGATCTAAACTACTTAACCTACCCCAATCCTAGCCTAAAATGTACCACTTTAACCTACCTTTAATTAAACTAACCTTCGCTAATATTGACTACCTACCCTACCCTACCAAACCTTACCTAACCTATACTCAACTTCCCTAATGTCCCCTAAACTAAACTAACAAAACCTAGCCTTACCTTGACCATACTTGAGAAACCTTGCTCTAAAATACCTAACGTACTCCACCCTAGCATAACCTGTACCACCTTAACCTACCTTAATTACACTAACCTTACTTAAGATAGACTGCCTACCCTACCCTACCAGGCCTACTCTAACCTATAATCCACTTCCCTAACACACCCTAACCTACATTACTCTAACATACTTTAACCTACATACAATACCCTACCGTTTAATAGACCACCTTACCTACATTGTCAATCTTAAGCTTCATAGACTCAAATTCCCTAACATAACTTAACATCCACTCGCCTATCATAGCCTACACTAACCTAAAATATCCAAATCGAGCTTATCCTACTCTAGTGCACCCTACTTTAACCAAACCTTACCTAACCCATATCACTCAACCCTAGACTAAGCCTACCCTATGAAGGTTTCCCTGACCTAGACTTAGCTTCTCTAACCTAAATAACCTACCCTTAATTATCAAAACCTAGCTTAACATACCCTATAGATCTTACTCTGACCTATTCTTAACTTTTCTAATCTACCTAATCTAACTGCATCCATTGAAATCTATCTTACCCTACCCTACCTTAACTTGAATCAAACCAACCAAACCTAACTTAAACTACCCCACCCTACCTTAAAAACCCTTATCCTTAACAATCTAGCCTACCTCACCTATAACCTTGCTTAGAATACCTTAACCTACCCTAGCTACCTCAATATAACCTAACCTAGACTATACTCCCTAAAGTAATTTAACTTAAAATACCCCAACATAGCCTAACTTATCTAACCTAGCCTAGACTACACTAGCAAGCCTACCTTACCCTAGACTTCCCGAGATACTACCAAGCCTACCCTAACCTTAAGGAAATTTCCCTAACCTTTCCCTTGACCACCTAACCTACCCTACACTTACCTAGGGTTGGGGGAAAGCTAATTATGGTCTCTCATGACACGTTGGTGGCAATGAAGACCTGGAAAAACAACAATCTGTTAACTCGGAGGGAATATTCATTGTAATTTTACAATGAATTTGAATATGGTATAAGAAGATGAAACATAGGAAATTGAATTATATTTTCAAATATACAACTATTATTCATAGAAATTGTGAATAACTATGTCAAATTTGATTTTTTTCTAAAAGTGGTATCTTATTTTTCCAACAAAATATAAGGTATATGTTTTTGCTCGTGTAGGTGTTGAGTACCTTAATGATGGGATTTCATTCCAAAAATTTATATACCTGTAGAGAACCCATTTTTCTTGTGTGATGTATTTTTTGTAAATTTATAATATTAATTTTATTTATTATTTAAATTATCAAAGTCAGCATATCCCTAAAATTATAATGTATTTTGTTCATGTAGGCTAAGAGGGTCTTAACATGATCAAAACAATTTATTTTTTTTAGATCATAGATATCAGTCTCCTCTAGGGCCACATATATCTCATTCAAGATATGGTTAATCCAACAAAAAATTATAGTAGAAATAAGAGAGGTATGTATTTAAAGATTTTGATATTTGTCAAGACAAAAATAGATTAAAAATAGTAATTTTTATTATTATTTTTTTTTAAATTGTGTATTTGGAATCTACATTGCAGACTCTATTTGTGTATGTAGTTTCATTAATAATTGAATTGTGTAGCCTATATAAAAATAATGTCAAAATAAGAAATTTGGAGAGGAATTATTAAAAATGGAAGTTTTTATGTATTTCATACCAAACCATTAGGTTTTTCATATTGAACCTAAATCCGAGGAAACCAACTCAGCAAACATGTATGCTAGATTTTTCAGTTCCACCCGAAAAAAATTGAAATTCAAATACAACATGAACATGTTCCTAAATCGTATGCGTTATTA
>JASDQU010030301.1:8195-22325 GCA_032191745.1 Picea mariana | reverse complement strand
TTTAGAGTACTTATGTTGCAGAAATAGGTTATTTCAATCACAGAGATAGGAACCACTAATAGTTGCAAGTCTAATAAGTAGGGAAAAACAACGGTATCACAGGATTATGTCTCTGATGATTCCTTGGGCTTTGTAACCTAGAAAAAAAATGATTTAATAACTAGTTATTTGGAATTTTATTAATTTATCTTTTTTAGGTAAGTTATTTAGTTTATTTTTAGGTCAACTCTTGAGTGAGGTAAGAAGGTCCATGCAATTTAATAATTGTTGGTTATTCCTAGATTCACCATCCTAGTGAAGTGTTGCAATTCTTAGTGAAATCCAAATTGTCTAGGAATAAAATCCAACTTAATCTATGTGGTTAGTGATATGTCTACATGTGCAAATTTATTGAATCTATATCAAGGTAAGAAAACCCATGGCTATGCAATAAAAAATTAATTCGAAAATAATGTTATTATGGGCAATGTCTTCTAGAAATAGAATACAATCATTGCTATTTGTAATAGAATTAGCAAACCCTTGTTGGGAATTAAATGCATCTAGGACTTAGTCCATGGTGACTTGGAGAGGTTCCTCAACTTGTTAATGGCATGATCCTTGTTGGGAACCAAATCCAAGATTCCAACACCATAATCAAAATCCTCTTCACTATATCCGATCTAAATTAATACTCATGGAATATAGCATCCATGGTTTTGCAATAATAAGTGCATTTTGGTTATGGAATTTTTCTTTGGAACAAGACAAGAAGTTTATGTGGGGATTTTAGAATTTCCCATTGATTGTTCAAAGCAATGCCTAAATGGTATGTTGGGTCATGGAATGCAATCATTGTTGTTTATTACTAGATTCACCATTCCCATGAAGCCTTGACATTCTTAAATTGGAATTCAATCATTGGGTCCCCGTGACATCTTGACATTATTCAATGAAATGCAAGTCTTGGGAAGAAAACCTAACATAATCATCTTGGACAGTGTTCTACCTACATGTGTATATTTATTGGCTCTAGAATAAGGTAATTATGTTTATGCAATTCAATCATTGCTAGTTATTCACATGCTAGGAAGCCCCATGAAGCTTTGATATTCTTCAATGAAATGCAAGTTTTCCTAGGCATAAAACCCAACTTAATTGTCGCTAGTGTTCTAACTACATGTGTAAATTTATTGTGTCTAGAATAAGGTAAATTGATCCATGGTTATGTAATAACAATTGAATTTAAGTTTAATGTTTTTGTGGGTAGTGATCTTGTATAAATGCAATGCAATAATTAATAATTATTATAGAATTAGTAAACCATTATTAGGATTGATATGTAGCAAGCACTTAATCCATGTTGACTTGGTGAGGTTCCTCGACTCATCATTGACATGATTCATTTTAAGAACCAAATGTAAGATTTAACACCATAATAAAAAATCTTTCCACTATATCTGATCTAAATTAATATTGATGGAATCTTACATCCGTGGTTATGCTATAAAATTTGTATTTGGTTATGGAATTTGGCTACGGAACAAGGTAAGAAGTTCATGTGGGGATTTTATCATTTCCCAATAATTGTTCAAAAGATGCCTAAATGGGATTTTGGGTCATGGACTACAATCATTGCAAGTTATTCCCAGATTGGAAATCCCTGTTAAGACTTAACGTTCTTCAATTGCAATGGAATCATTGGGTCCCAAAGCCTTGACATTCTTCAATGAAATGCATTTCCTAGGAATAAAAACCAACTCAATCATCATGGTTAGTGTTCTATTGCATATTTATTGGCCTTGGAACCAAATAACTCAATCCTTGGAATGAAATCATTATTGGTTATTCACAAAGTCACCATCCCCATGAAGCCTTAACATTATTCAACAAAAAAATAAGTTGTCATGGGAATAAAACCCAACTCAAACATTGTGGTCAATGTTTTGTCTACATGTTCATATTTATTGGCTCTAGACCAAGGTGAGTAGATATATGGTTATGCAATGCAAATTCGATTTGAATGTAATATTATTGTGGGAAATTGTAATGTAGAAATGTAATCAATCATTTTCAGTTGGGATAGAATTAATAAACACTTGTTAAAAATGAAATGCGGAAAATAATTAGTCAGTAACTTGGTGAGGGTTCCTAGACTTGTCAATGACATGCGCCTTTCTATAAACCAAATACAAGGTTCCAACATAAGAATTAAAATTGTTATACTATATATTATCTAAATTGATAGTCATGGAATCTTACATACAAGGTTAAGAAATAAGAAGCGCATTTATTATGGAATTTGGCTCTAGAAAAAAGTAAGAAGTGCATGTGGGGATTTAGCATTTCTCACTAATTGCTAAAAATAATACCTAAACAAGATGTTGTGGTAATCATTATTGGTTATTCACATATTCTCCATCGCCATGAAGCCTTATCATTCTTTGATTGGAAGGCAATCATTAGGTCCCCATGAAGCCTTGATATTCTTAAACAAAACACAAGTCCTAGGCATAATATCCAACTTAATCATCATGGTTGGTGTTCTGTCTACATGTGCATATTTATTAGCTCTGGAAAAAGGTATGAATATCCATGGAATGAAAACATTGTTGGTTATTTCTAGACTCACCATTCCCATGAAATCACAACATTCTTCAATGAAATGTAGGCTATGTTAGGAATAAATCCCAACTCAATCACCATGGTTAGTGTGATGCCCACATTTTTGGATTAATTTTCTCTGGAAAAAGGTAATTAGATACATGGTTATCCATTAAAAATAGGATTTGAATTTAATGTTGTTTTTGGCAATGGTCTTGTAGAAATGTAAAGCAATTATTGTTGGTTTGGATACACTATTAAACCATTGTTTCGAATTAAATGTAGCAAGAAATTACTCCATGGTGACTTGGTGAGGTTCCTCAACTTGTCAATGACATGAGCCTTGCTAAGAACCAAATAAAAGATTCCAACACCATAATCAAACATAATGCATGTAACATATTGCATCCATCGTTATTCCCTTTACATACAACAAAATAAATGTATGACTCTAGAATAGAGGAGAGTCAAGGTGACATCTAACTTATAATTCTCAAGCAGAATGAGCATTTAGAGAAAACATGGATAAGCATTAATGCATAATGTTATGAATTCTATCAACAAGGATCCTTTTGACAAGTGAACAATGTTATGAATGTTATCAACGAAGATCCTTTAGAGCCATGGTTATGGACTAAAAATTGGATTTGAATGTAATGTTGTTGTGGGAAATGGTCTTGTATAAATGGAATGTAATTCTTATTTGGGATAGAAGTAAACCTTTTTTTGGAATGAAATGTAGCAAGCAATTAGTCCTCAAATTCTCAACTCTCGTTGACCATTCTATTATTTTCTTTACGCTAAATTCTCAACTCTCATTGACCATTCTATTATTTTCTTTACGCTACCTTCAACAACTAACTAAAACTATTTACTAGGTCCTTCAAAACAAGATTTTGGATTGCATTTAAGATGCACACTTATAAGTTGCAAGCCAGAGGACTAGGCTAGCAATTATGAAAAGCAGTGGTGTGTGAAATAGCAACAATATCATGAGGAAATCAATGACTCCATTTTTTCATTATTGATTAATAGTAGCTAGAAAAATGAAGAAATGGTGAAGCAATTGAGTAAGGATTTAATGGGAAAATATATAATGAAACCAAATGTTAGGTATGGGGCATGTACTATGGATATGACTTTATCAAATGTGGTCAGCTAGTTTGAGATGTAGCCTCACATCCTTTTGGATGAAATCTAGAAAATGATACAACAATAATGCAAGGAAACTTGCAAAATGATTAAATGGAAAGCGTTGCAAAATAGATATTGAAAGCACCTAATAATAAAAGGATAACCCTAATTAACTTGAAATGAATGAGAGATAAAATGAAGTGTTGCAAACCCAAGTTTATCTAACTAAGTTATTGTACTATAATGATAAAATAAACCTATTACAAAATGGAATTAAACCTACTAAAAAAATAATTCAATATACTTCGTTTAACCTATTGTAAAGCTGAACCAAAGCACTAGAAAACATAGTTATTTCTACTTGAAGTGGACTGCTACAAAGTTTAAGCGAATAGAATTAGTAGTACATCCTAGTCAATGACATAAAACCATGAAGTTTACTTGAAATGACATGATGTAATTTTCTACAAGTAATGAAGAATATTTGCAGTAAATGATGCATGGCATAATATGGAAACAACATGGACTAAATATAGTTGAAAGAAAACAAATGTAACACCACACATAGATTCCTTGTTCATCCTTGAGTGGGCCCTCCCCAATCCTTTTACAAGGAACCTATAAAGACTACCAAAAGTGAGAAATTTGGAATTAAACTTTCTTCTTTAGAATATTAATCCCTAACAACAATGCATCTTCCATAAGTTTGAATTCCTTAGCTCTATAAGAGTTCACAATTCTCCAAGAATAAATGAGACTAGCTAAGGCTAATCCCTAGCTCCTATTTATGCAAAAAAGAATACATCAATAAACACTTCATCAATACTTGATTGAAGGGATCATGTCCTTAGGATCCATATAATTAGGGGCCTATGTTTTAGGGACCAAATCCCCTTCTAGATTAACACCTCTCAACCAAAAATTCAAGTCGATATGATGCTAGATATAGTGCCTTAGGTGATTGAAGGATTCGTTGGCCCTGGAGGTTGATAAGGGAACACAAACCCCATTTTATCTCATGCATATGTTGGTTAATGAACTACTTTAACTTTTACTTTCTAGATCCGTAGGCTAGTACATCCTCAGGTATGCATGAAATCATCAAAACCATAACTAAACTAGGATACATCACACACTCAATCATCCAAATCATTTCATTAACAAAAAATTTTACAAATCCTAATATAATTATATTAATCATGGCCAAGAGAGGTCTCATGGAGTAAAAAGGTGGTCATGATATATAAAAAATGGAACTCATAACAAAACAATTAGGAGTCTCTTCATCAAACTCCAGCTTAAGATTTTGTACACCCTTGTGCAAATAAAAATGATGATGTAGTTGTTGTTGCCTCTCTTTTTTATTCATTGTTGTTAATATCCACATGCATGCCTCAAGTCATAAGTCATGTATTGGGTAACGAAACACTTTCCATGATATCCAATATCTCTCTCTACTTTCTTCCACTCATCCCTCTCCTTATCCTCATCCCTCTACAATTGATATTTTTTTTAATACCTACAGAACGTCAATATTGTGACGTCTAGTAATGTCGATCCTATAGAAAACACATCGGAGATTAATAACGGATCCTCAGTGGAGTGACCTTACCATACGTCAGTGTCACGATGTATGGTAACGTCTCTCCCATAGAAAACACATCGGAGATGAATAAATGACCGTCGGTGGAGCGACGTTATCCTACATCGGTCTTACGATGTATGGTAACGTCTCTCCCATAGCACACACATAGTGGAGACCGACGAAATATGATGTCAGAATTTCGATGTCTATGAAATAATTATAGAGACAATTATATGGTGTTTGGATAATCAAATCCAATATGACATGTGTCAGCATGAAACGTCGCAATAGAGACGATAGCTATGGAATTGAAAGAGCGACGTCATGTGAAATGACATTTGAGGGGGGCTGTTGTTTTTCATTCTCCTGACAATATAAAGTGGCAATTGCATCGAACGCACCATCGAAATTTGACCCAAATGTACTAGTAAAAAAATCATAGACACCAACAGAATACACTATGGATTCATGAAGTGAATTGAAATACCATTTCCATGAAAAATTACATAGTGGATCCATTTCATCAACTTGATCATAGCCACGAGAAAATACAATGTGGATATATATCACAATATATACATCTGGAAGGAAATGAACATTGATTAAAGTGACCCAAAAGTCTTCAAAGTACTCATACATAAGTGATATACTCCATAGAAACTTGGAAGGGGTGTTGTGAATGAAGGAGGAAACCCCAAATCCAAGGTATTTGTCCCAAACCTCCCGATGGTGCAAATTTACATCATGAAAAGAAATGAGTTGATGTTGAGCATGGTAAAAACTGTTTGATTACCACTCATTGATTTATATCGTTAACAGATTCAAGGGGACCCACCAATGATGAAAATGGACCCCAAGGTACCCAATACAACCTAGTGAGTGTGAATAGAGGATATGATGTCAAACAATTATAGAATCAATCGATTAGGATTCAATGATGAAAACACATTTTTGATTGCAAGGAGACCTACTACTAAGGACTACAAGATCCAAGGTACTAGATGGTTTCTAGATACCTATCCTATATAATGTGTTGAAGTTGATAGGAAGAGATCCATCAAAGGAGGGCCTTAATTTACCCCCCATCAATTGACATGAAATATACACCGAGAGATGAAGTAAAGAGATAGAATAACCAAGTATAGTTGATACATGGATGGCCGAATCAGAAATTCAACAAAATAGTAGATGACCGACTCAGGATTAAACTTCCCTTGAACATATAGCATGACACAATCATGACTTGGTAGAAATGCACAAGAGTTGGAATAATATAGATAAACAACATAGGAGTAATTAAAGAACTCTCCATGATGACTATAAGAGTAACCATCTGGAGGAGTATATGTGACTCATTTACTGGGATGACTCCTAAGCAAGATAAAACCCAATTGTAAGAATATGAATCAAACAGATGCCATGCTCAAGGGTGATTTGACTGGTAATGCCATTTCAAGATAGATCAATGGTAGAAAACCTCCAATATTTTTTTTTTTTTGGGGGGGGGAGTCTCCTTCATGGTTTAACAAGCATGAAAGAGAGATAAACGTATGCTTGGTAGTGTATTTTTGCATTCACTTTCAACAAGCCCAAAAAAGAGTTAAAATTATACTTGTGATGGTGTCTTTTTCTTGTATTTTTACGAGTCTAAAAAAGAGGTAAAAGTTTACTTGAAAGTGTCTTTTTCATGTCCTTTTATGAGTCCAAAAAATAGATAAAAGTGTACTCATCATGGTGTCTTTTTTGTGTCTTTTTACGAGTCTGATAAATAAATAAATGTGTACTTAAAATGCTTTTTTCATGTCCTTTTGTGAGTCCAAAAAAGAGATAAAAGTGTACTTGTAAGTGTATTTTTCATGTCATTTTACGATTACGAAAAAGAGATAAAAGTGTAGTCGTCTGGAGAGAACAAGTGTCTTAACAACATGCTCCTACATTCCAAGAACATGGAGATAACCGAAAAGAAATGAATGAAAATGGTATGGGAAAGTCATATCCACTCTTAGAAGTTGTTCTCTCCAAGGGATGGTGGATGCAAAACAGAGGCCAAATAATGCAAGAGGTGAATGTTCAAAGGTTACTACAATAGTGGTAAACAGTATCTGGGAAAAACATAGCACCACCGATAGGGTAAATGACATAGTAGCAAATGCATAGATGGTCTTAAAGCAACATAAAATGTTGGGAACCCCCTTGGGAAATGGCCATAATATATATTAAGAGAGGAAAATGAGTCTCAACATGAAGTCATGGCAGGACTATAATAGGGTTCCTGGGCCTACAGGAAATTGCAACATGGCCACCAAATGGAAATCCAGGTGCTAACAAGGGTTCCCATGAAGGGTAGGAACTACCGAGAAATTTATGATGTGGAAAAACGGAGTGGATAATGTTGCAACCTAACAGGATCGAACCTAAGGCACGTGAAGAAAAAATGGACAATAAATAATGAGAATTGTGGATGTAGGAAAAACCTATCCCTACATGCCAGCTTGAAATCATGTACCTCAATTTTGGTGGAAGTCGTCATTTTTGTGAAAAGAGTCCTTGTAATATTGTCAACATAGGTAAACTAGATTCCAAGGTCAAAATGCGTAGTCAAATCTCAAAAAATGAAAATATTTTTGGATTTTTTGGATATGATATATGCAAAAAAAAGCAGTCACACCACACACCTATGTACAAGGAATTACACATATTGATGATTTACAAAAAGTATATCCCATTTCTAGGCTCGGGCCAAGGATTTTGATTTTCACTGATGAAATCATGAGTTGATGCTGACATCATATGGAACACCATGTTGGGACCATGCCACATAGTAGTGAATATATGCGGCTGAAGATACTCATCATGAGTAATTTTGTGAGCTATAAGAGATCGTTAATGATGCCCATCAAAACATAAAGGGGGTATGAAACATAAATATTCGGTGTAATGGAAAGTAGAGAATTTAGTGGAAATTTTAAGAAAAGATAAACAAGGAGGAAAAGGGGTCAAGACTAGGAGTTATATAGGATGCCCTAGAAAATGTCTCAAGTCCTCGATAAAGACTCATCATGATAACTCTTGTTTGTTTCTAATTAGGAAAATACGATTGATGTTTCATCTCATCCTTTGGCTTATCTATTGATGTTGTGACATTGAGGATGGCCTCATATGAAGGAAACTCGGTATCTAGGAAATTATGTGAACTTAGAGAGTCAACAACCCATATGGGCAGAGTAGGATGGTCACACTCCGTATGAGAATGGAGGTGTTGACCAGTATCAATGGGTCCTGATGGGATTTTCAGATGAATAATCTCAACCACAATGAGCGGTAGGGAAGCTCCATAAGATTCAACATCCTCAGGATCAGGTACCACCCAAGGATTGATTGACCTAAGGGATCCACAAGAATATGATGAAATCATATCGATAGGAGAAATGTTCACAGTAGGAGGTGGTGGGGGAAGAGGGAATGTTCCCATGAGAGAAGAATCTTTTAACATCCCCACAAAAACACTCATGTAAGACTGCTAGGCATCGCTGAAAAAGAGTACATTAGACCCCACATTAGACCCAATATCCGGGGTAAAAAATGAAAGTTGATCAATTTTCACTATTTTCCTTTAGTGAGGCAAGTGCAAGACCCTAAATATCGATGATACAACTGCAGTAATATCATAGAAACAAGTGCACCCAAGGAAAATATTGCACTCAATAGGTGCATCAATGACCTTCATAGCAACAAAGGTAGTCTTACCACCTAACACGATGGTTAAGTTGGTGATTATCCCATGGGGATGGAACACATGTGCATCAAATTATTTCAACAATGTTACATATGTGTCAAGATTTGGAGAGTTGAGGGCCTTTCAACATGACATAGACATAATAAAAGTCAAGTCTCCTTCATCAATCACAATGTGAAAGATATTTTTCCCCATCGTTCTCACTTTGATTTGGAAAGCAATTTGATGGGAGAGATTATGATTAAATTGATTAGAATCAAAGGTTATCAAACTCGACTCCAAGGGATCAACCCCACCTATCGTAGACAACAAGGATTTTCGATGCACTGGTTATCTTTGGAGAACTTTGAGTGCATACACTGCACATGGTGCATGGACCAAGCATTATACAATACTATAGTTGTAGGAAGATTATGCATTTGGGTTATTTATTGTTCATAAAAGAAATCCATTTGGGGGGAAAAGAGATGTGTCAAATGATGGCTTCTGAATTTGAGGAGGGCCACCAAGCTTGGAAGAAGATGTTGGCTCATGCAAATAAGGAGTAGGCTCAAAATTTTCATAGTTCTTTGCTTGAGTATGAAAATTGATCATCTGGTTGCACATGAAAACAAAATAATTCGAGGAGGACCCCTCATGTTGAGGGATACCTTGCATTCCCCCTTACAAAGGGGAAGGATTTGTTGTAGCCATGTGTTGAGATTGAGGGGGGGGAAAGATGAGTTAGGACAACAGGCTATCGAGGGCCCCTTTTCTGAGTAAACAATCAATGGAGCTCATCCTTCTTAGGACACTTATGAGTAGGGTGGTCCTCCCCACAAATTGTGTAGGTGAACCAACTCTTCTTTTTCTCGTTCATTCCCCCCCTTGATTTTTTAAGGAGTGATCCCTTTCTTAGTGTTGTAATTTTTCTTTTTAATCCTTTTTGTCTTTCCTCTAGGTTGTTTAGCATTCTTCAGTTGTGTGGATTGTATCGAATTCACCTCAAAGGTTTGAGTAGGGACCGTTGTAGTTTGAGAATTAGAGACACAAGTTGATGGGTGTGATGAGATAGACATGTGACCCATCTGGTCAGCTAAATGGCCCATAGATGCATGGGAAGAAGAACATACCACACCATCAACATGGGGTCATGGGTTTATATGTTTAGGATCTATCAATGGTCAAGGAGCATGCAAGATAATATCATAAAGAGTACCCTACTAAGAGTAAATCAAATCCAAGTGTTGGTCATGCAATATGTCTTTCTCTTTGGTATTCACCCCAACCATAGTTATGTATTTGGAAATGGGTGGTAGGGGGGACTTAGTAAACCACTCCATTAGAAATTTTTACATAAATGGGTCTTTATCATCCTATGTATTTTCTTCCACTCATGAATATGATGTTGGAATACTGAGAGGGGGGGAGGCTAAATCATTATGAAAACTTTTTACCACTTTTAATCACAATATATATAAACTTCAAATTTATCAACATTATTCAATAATTTATCACTTATGCATTAAGTATATCATTGCATCATAAAAAATATCATTCTTCAGTGCATAATAAACAACCACATATACACATTACACTACAATTTATGTGGAAACCCAAATGGGAGAAAACCATGGAATGTTTTATTATATATATATATCAAGAATACATTCATATGAAGCACCAACTTCCCAATTCTCTAGCACCAACTAGAAAGAGGCTCCAACCCCCTATTTACAGGCTCCAACTCCATGAATTCTATAGATACAACTAGAAGGAGGCTCCAACCCCCTAGTTTACATTCTCCAACTCTCTGTGTTCTCTGGCTCCAACTAGAAGGAGGATATGACCCCCTAATTTACAGGATCCAACCTGAAGGAAGCTACGACTCCTTGAATTCTCTAGCACCAACCAGAAGGAGGCTACAACATATTTTCTTACCCCATCCTTCCATATTGAAATATAAGTGTAGACTCAACCTGTCACTACCTCTAATATTGTCACTACCACTACCACTGTCATTGATACATCAACTTGTCACTGTGACTGTCACATCAACCCATTTTTGTCACTGTCACATCAACCTATCACTATTATTATCACATCAAATTGTCATTGTCACTATCACATCAACCTTTCACTATCATTCTTTCACATCAACCTATACCAAATCATGCATCAACCATGTACCAAAACCTATACCATAGCATGCATCAACCATGTACCAAAACCTATACCATATCATGCATCAACCATGTACCAAAACATGTACCATATCATGTATCAACCATGTACCAAAACCTGTACCATATCATGCATCAATCATGTACCAACATCTATACCATACCATGTACAAAAACGTGTACCATACTATGCATCAACCATGTACCTAAAAATATACATCAAACATGTGTCATATCACTCATGATGTGCCTCAACCATAATCCATAAACCATGGGACAAAGATATATTCCAATGCATCCAAGATTTTCCTCAATCATACNTCTATACCATACCATGTACAAAAACGTGTACCATACTATGCATCAACCATGTACCTAAAAATATACATCAAACATGTGTCATATCACTCATGATGTGCCTCAACCATAATCCATAAACCATGGGACAAAGATATATTCCAATGCATCCAAGATTTTCCTCAATCATATGCCATATAGTAAACCATATGCCAAGTATCCAAGATGTGCCAATGTATCAACAATATTCCTCAAGCATGCACCATAAAAACCAAGATCATATACCAAGTATATGCCTCACACATGTGCCAATCTTCAAAAATATGTCCCTCTAACAATGAACCATAACAACCATACACAATGTACCAAGGATATATCTCAAACATGTATGTACCTAAATTGTATGCATCCATGTACCCAAGATGCCTCCAAGACATGCCTTAAGCATATGCCAAACCATCCATGATAAATACACATAAAAAAATACCTTTACTCATGAAGAGGACATAGTGCATATCATCTCAGCCAACAGACAACCTGATGTGTATCATCTTCAGGAAACAAAAGATAGCACCTTTTTCAAGACCTTTTTCATAGATCCGCGACTTGCACACTATCAACCAACAGATGTACGCACCTTGCTCCACTGCGACCCACATATAACCTTATAAATATAGTAGCATCATACTTTTCCATTTTCTTTCCTTCACTACCTCAGACTTCACTACCTCGGATATGATATGCAAAAGATTTACCAAAAGATCACTTAAAAGATAGATATTCATTGAAATTGTGGGTGCATATGATAGACTTATTGTGGTGTATTTATACTTTTTCAAAGTAACTTATTTCCTTAATTTAGGGATTTCTTGTTACAACCACTTTACCCTTTAATTAATGACTTGTAACTATTTAGGGGTTTCTTAACCATTCTTTATGGCTTCCAAATTCAATAGGGAATAACTCTTCAACCATGAGGAACCATGTGACGTACCACCTACCATTGGAAATGACATGACAAGGACTATTCATCTATGAGTGTATTGCACTCATTTACATTGTCCTTCATGTCTGTATACCTTAAACAACTTAGAGATTCATGACCATGCCTCTAGGGATTCTCAACCACTTAACCACATATCTATTTTTCCAAGGATTCTTCTAGGGTTGAATAAGGTTGAAATAAATGCTTATAGAGTTCAACTAGAGTTGACATCAATGACAACTAAATTTCCAACATATGATCAACAATTTGAGTGGCAGTATCATGTCACAGAGAAGTCAAGACTCCATTCCAATATCATTCCATATGGGAAGTTGGTAATGTGTTATAAATGCCATTGCCAAGTAGTTAAAATGTTTAAAGGAAGTGCCTTCTAAGTTAATATACCATTTGAAAAATCTTTTGGTCAAGAATCATTAGAAAAGACAACCTCACACTATCATCAATCAAATAATTGGATGAGCACCACAAATGATATATCATAATGTGCGTGGAGGGGTCTTCTCTTAGCTTTCCATCGAATTTGTGCATGTCTAATGGTAGCTTCGTAGAAATGAATGAATATAAAGGGTTATGGGAAATTGGGAAGTTTTTGAGACGCAACAAATCAGACAAGTCTAACATTGAAAGGAAAGGAAATGAATTATGATAAAATGAATAATGGGAGGAAGACAAAGTTCTTGATGTCCCAGATGAAACTTGCAGTCCCCCCTACATTTGTACTACTGATGGGTATTCTATATGCACTAATTCCCTCAATCAAATTGTCGACCCAGGGTAAGTAAACTTAGAGTTGTGTCACTGCATGAGCCAAGGAAGAAAAGATAATGGAAGTATTATCTAACTAAGGATATGGTCTACCTAGGGATCATCACTCTATCAATCTACTTTCTAAAGAGATGATTCTTTTCATTTTTCATTAATTAACAAATTCTATTAATGATATTTAAATCATTCTAGGATTATGAAGTATTTACCCTAAGCAACTTCAAACAATGAATTGATGGACTATTTCTAAATAAGAAAATAGAAATTTGTTTTAAAGCTAGTTAATCTATTCAATCTTTTTAAGTAAGAAACAACAAGTAAGCTATTTCAGATTTATTTGATCTATCTATCTCTGAGAAAGTAAACAAGTAAACAAATAACCTATCAAGACTATTTTAACAAGTGAACTCTATTCTTAAAAAGAACTCAACTATTTCTATTTCATGAAGAATAAATTTTAATCAAAAGTAAAAGTGTTATGACTGTATTCAAACTCTAGGTGATCAAAACTATTTCTATCTTGAAGTAAAAGGAAAGAAAGTATTCAAAGGTGATGATTGTGTCTTTGGTGTCGAATAACATCACAATGGCATTTGACTATTAGTGATAGTTCAAGAGGAATTAATTCAATGCTAACTTCTACAAAGAAATGCGAAGTATGAATAAGAAAATCTAAAGAAAGCTTTGCCATCATAGAAGCAACACTAAGTATTTTGGGAATACACGTGATCTATAAACTTTATACATCAATCGAAAATGATTAAAAACACACTTATTGAAATTCACTACTTCAAGCAAATCTATAAACTCGTGAACTCATGATTAAAAATACTAATTCAAATTCACACTGTGCAAACTTCTA
>JASDQU010030300.1:0-11184 GCA_032191745.1 Picea mariana | reverse complement strand
TGAACAAAGATGATTGGGATCTGAGAGTGCCAACAGTACTATGGGCATATCGAACCACTTGCAAGAAGTTGACAATGTCGACCCCCTTTAAGTTGGTTTGGTTTGGAAGCAGTGGTACCTATGGAATATTTGGTTCCTAGTTTGAGAATTGTAGCATTTACAAATATGGATGACACAGGAACTATGCAAGACAGGCTTGTGCAGTTGGTGGAACTAGAGGAAGATAGTTTTATTGCAGGATTCCATCAGCAGGTATAGAAGGAACGAGAGAAGGCCTACCATGACATGCATATCAAGAAGAAATGGTTTAGGCAAGGAGATCTAGTATTGGTATATGAAAACAAGTTCATGAAGCATCCAAGGAAGTTTAGGACACATTGGCTTGGGCCATATAAGGTTTCCTATGTTAAAAAGGGAGGAGATGCATAGTTGAAGACTTTGAATGGAGAGTGGAAGGAAGGATTGGTGAATGGGAGCCAGATGAAATTGTACTATGACAACTAGTTGCCTCGCAGCTCTCAGTAAAATCTTAAGAAGAAGGGTATAGGTACCAGTTGCAGTTGAAACTGGGTAACAGACACAGAAAATATATTCTTCACAAGGAAGGGAGGGACAGAGTAGAAATCACAGGCTTCTCCATGTAGTCTGAGATCGAAGTAAAACAGAAGGTTCGGTCCTGAAGTGCCTCCGGAAGAATCACACGTGAGTGTTAGGGGCCTGTTGTCCCTTGGTTATGGAAGGAAGAGAATATTTAGGAAGAAAGGCTAAGTACGAACTGCGCAGAAGGCACAACGACTGAGATTGGGTTGAAGTGGTCAAAGAAGCAGAAAAGAAGGAGAGAAGTAAGGGAAATCTAGCCATTGAACAATAAGATCGATTATGATAGATCAGCAAGGAAGATAGATCATGGAAAACTCAGCAAGCGAAAGAATACATCAATGAGTTCTTTGGAGCACCTCACAAAAAAAAGGAAAGACAGGCTGGTGAAGCTCGGAAAGTATAAGTCAAGTTGACCTAGGGTTTAGAACACCTAGGGTTTTGGTATCTAGGGTTTTGACACCTATAATTTCTCTATGTAATGAATAAATAAAGTTCTAGAAGACCGAGGAAGGTTGGTCCTAAGTTCTTCGTTTGAGGGGGATTGTATTGTTGTTGTTGAGTGATTATTGTTGTGTGTGAGAGAAGCATTGTGTTGTGAGAGGATTCTTGTATTGTAAGATCTTCAGCTGGGTGCGAAGATCAACCCTACAACTGGGTGTGCATGGAGGGGAGAGAAGAAGAGAGAAAGAGAGAGAGATTTGCAAGTTGAATGTACAGATAGAACTGTATGTTTTCATCTTAATATATCAAGAAACATAGTTCTGTGGACGTAGCCCTAGGGAGAGGGTGAACGACATATATATTTTTGTTATGTGTGATCAATGTTGTGTTATTGGCCATCTATTATACTGTTGATGCATTGTTGTGATATATCTAAGATATACTGCGTGAAGTAGATTTGAGGTTGTTAAAGGATAATTAGATCTTTGTGTGTGTTTCCCTAGATCCACTTTGCATTTCCTCTGGTTGTAGACACATGTTTCCTACAACCTCCTATTTCTACTTCAGGTGAGTCTACATCTGCTCCGTGGATGTTTTCAAAAGGGCCATTAGTTAGGGCTCGTTGGTGGGTTGTTAGAGTTGAACCCCGGGTCTTCCCCTGTGCCAATAGTGTCACCAATAGCTCACATTCATGTAGCAAAACAACTTGTCTATTGTTTTCCTATTGATTTTTTACTAACCATGAGCATGAAAGTGTCATATATCATTATTTGGGTTAACTGTAGCGTATATAGGTATTTTTCTGGCTCTGAAATACATCTTGAATAAAAATGAGTCACCTCAGCTCTAAAATCGTGTTAAGCACCTCAAATGTCAGTTAGTTGTTTTTTGTGGGTTTATAATTATGTGCTACTAACACATCTCCTTAGTGTAAATGGATGAACTAATATCCTATATAGCATATATGGCACAAGAACTTACAAAACTTATTTTAGAGGATTTTCCATTAACTCTTCCAAAACCTACAAAACTGTCTTTCATAATTTGGCCATAGCATTTGAATTGGGTGTGCGTTTTGTGCATTATTTACACCATTGGAAAGGTATTTTAGAGATATAAAACTTCCTAGTTATATTATTTGATAAATTCCTACCTATGATATATTTTTTTTTGGATTAATATCAAAAATATTTTTAATAGTCTCAGAGAGCACCACACCTCAACCGCAAGCAGAGGAACCATGAATCGAACTCAGGGAATTAGTTTATGCAGAGTCTTGATTACTTATATTTAAGTTTTATGGGTTAAAATGCTTAAGTATCCCTATATGACCACTTGTATAAAATATATTGTGTTAAAATCATCATTTTTAGAGTAGTGTTAGACGTTTTCCTAGAGTTTTCAGAGCTATGTCTTGGTCATGGGAAGACCAAGGCATTCCTAAATGATTCATAGTGAGTGTGTTATGTTCATGAAGTCATTAATCAAATAAAGGGTAATATGAATGTCAATAGAGATTTAAGTCATAAGTTTGAGTCAAAGGGTGTTGTGTATATCTCATAATACACCATCAAGGGGTATACAAGTCCATCATGTTGAAATATTTGTAAAGGTCCTTGTCTTCCTAGTTTAAGATCATGTCGCAAAATGGGAAATTATGTGTCAAAGTTGAGTCATAGGTTAGGGATAAAAGTCATTTAAAAAGAGGTATGATGGTTCATCATCACACCTAATGAGGTTAGAAAAGGGACAATGATTCCACTCCATGTCATTTGTACTATTGGAAAACTCCAAACATGTGCGTGCTACACAAATTTTTTGCACAACTTCCTTGAATTGGCTTGAGAGGTCTTGTCCACTCATACATGCATATTTTCCACCTTTGGTATATTTGCATTGCATCCACGACATGTGCATAAGCCATAATCTCCCAAGATATATTAAAATCCCTCTGCTATGCAGATGATCCCCCTCACTACATAAAAACTATGTATATATCCCTTACTACGCAAACCCTGTATGGTATCATTCTCTATGCAAATCTTGTTGCTCTCTTTTTTGCTACGCTTCCCTTGTTCTCTTTGTCACTGTGAAAAAACCTTTTGAGACCATTGTTTATGCTAGTTTATCCTCTGAATAGTTCACCTATCATACAACGAAGGTATGTTACTCTTATTCCAAAAAACCCTATCCCTGTTGATTGCTACGCAAGCTTCGCTACTAAATTTCGAAGACAATTTTGCTATCGCAGAGCCACGGAAACATAAGAGAAAAATAAGTACAAGGGAGGAAACATGTTTAGGTATGAGCCACATCATCTAAATTTGATGAATCTAGACCCTGGATTCATAATTTCTTTTAAGCAGGTCCGTGCATAAGGTTTTGTTAGGGGATTAAAGGGTATAACATTCAACTAGCAAAGGAGTTCGCCATGAAATTTAATGGTGTCCAGACAACCATTGTTGAGGTCATTTTTCCAGTATCAGAGGAGACCATAGAAGTTGCAACAGAGATTCCAATACATGGAGAGAAATGGTTTAAAGTTATTCCTCTTGACCTTATGTTTTATATTGATTTCCTCAAGCCTCAGTATAGAAAGTGGAAGATTGGGGTCACTATCCCCAGGGAGTATGTTTTGGATCCCTATGAGAAGTTGTTGAGAGTAATAAAAAGGTTATTTTCTTGTGACGGTAGGTTTGGCAGGGTGTACTAGTAACATATAATACTCCTCATGCATTTCACAAGAAAATCCCTTTGAACTTACCTTTTTACCTATATAGAATCTTAGGAAAAATGGAAGATAAAGTCCAAGCCAGGGCTGACCAAATGAAGAGTATCATATTCCACTTCTCGTTGGTAAAGTTGTTAGCGCTTGAGGAGCTTAGAAATATGAACAGGTATTGGGACTCTTTATTAGCCTCAACAAATATTCCCCTGGACCCCAAAGGAGATACCCCCTTGTCTACTGAAAGAATGGCCTCTAATATCTCAATTCGTGAAAGAAGAGATGCTACAAAACATGAAAAGAGAAAAGGAAAAGAGATTGAGGGCCCATGACCAAGACATCCAATTCTGAAGAAAGGTATGAGACTAGAATTCACTAATGATACAAAGGAGACACAAAGACCCAATAGACCAATCACCAGGGCAACTGCTAGAAGGTTTCCCACACCCAGAGTGTAAACATATTTTTTTGAAGCTGCAGCTCATGAGATAGATGAAGACTCGGTGAAACCAAGGGAGAAATATTCATAGGTTATGGATATGTAACAACAACTCAGAGAAGCTCAACATGTCATAACTTAGTTCTACTAGGAGAGTAGAGAATTGAAGAGGAAGCTAGTAGAGAAGGCACTTGAGGCATAGACATGACAAGCCAAGGAAAATCCTAAAAGTGAAATATCCAAGGGAAAGGGAGTTTTACAAAGTCCTAAGATTACAATTACAATCAAGCCTTCAACTCCTGTAACATGGTCTTCAGCCAGGAAAAAGGGTGCAAATATGTAGGGCCAACATGCAACAATTGAAAGCCCCATACATCAACTAGAGAGGGTGAGAAAACTTTTAAATGGTTAAACAAATAGTTACGAGAGTCCCAATACCTAATTATCCATCTCAAATAAGAGAACAAATTAATGGAACAGAGGATATAGAGGCACTTCCAGGAATGTGTACCAACCACCAAAAATGCTTGTGCAACACTTTCAATTGCCCAATTTAAATTGAAGAAAAATGAACGTTTGTCCAAGAAAATCCAGAATGTAAAGAGGTAGAATCTGTCATTCAGAAAGACAAAGAGGGATTTAAGGTTGCAAGTGAAAATTGATAAAGAAGGTAAATGTAGACTAAACCTTCTTGCTGAAATGGCAAAGATATGAGTGAGAAATCCCTACAATTTTGTCTTTTTGGGCATGGTATTCATTTTTAGGGTTTGACTCCATTTCCCATTTCCCATGAGATACCATACCAATTTCACAATTATATGATCCACCTCAAAATTATTCCCAAAGAATTAAATCATATGATGCTAAAGAAAATGCTTCAGCCCGAAAACACTTAGATTGGTTTAACAACTTTGTTGACCTAGAGGAGGTAGATTATGAAGATGTAAAAGTAATATTGTTTGCAAAAATTCTTTCAGGTGAAGTCAAAAAATGGTTCAAATATCTTCTACCAGCAAGCACCCCTGATTTTTGCATCCTTTGAAACAATATTCCTTGAAAGATGAGGAGACAAGAAAAACCCCTTGCAATTGTTAGCTCAATACAATAATCTGAAAAAGGACATCTAGTGAAACATTACAAGAATTTTCAACCTAATTTATGAGGGTTTATAATTCAATTCCTGCTGAAGTAAAACCCCCTCCTGGAGCTTCCCAACTTTATTATGTTGACTCTTTTGAAATTGATTTTTCCTTGTTGTTGAGGGAAGGGATATCTAATACACTATATGACATGATGAATGATGCTATTGAAGTAGAGGTAAATCTGACGGCATCAAAGAAATAGAAAATATAATCCTAAAACTGATATGAAAAAGGTTAAAGGAGAATCTCAACCTTCAACTTCTGAGTCATCAGATGTAAAATTTTATTTAATGATGAAGAATATGGAAAGGTTCATGGAAAATTTGTCCTTGGATAACAAGCCTGCCATAAGAGATCAAACTGAAATCCAACCAAGGAATCAAAATTTCAGAAGAGCACCAGTTCCATAGATCAAACAGAGATACCAAATAAATTGAGGTGACAGCAAATAAAACCCCCTTTCAAAACAACTATATGAATGAAAATTTTGATGAATCTTTTTAAGACAATATACATTGTTGTGATGATACTGAAACAAATGTGTTCTTAACCAAAGAAGAACATGATAAATTTATGGATGAAAATGATAAGTTTATATAGGAAAATGATGATTTGATGTCAATGGAATCAAATAAGTACAGAAAAGGATATGAAAATTCCATAATGTAGTTTCAAAAATAGTATAACCTAACAAATAAAAAACATCCTGCAATTTTCCAGAAGGGGAATCAAAACAAGGACCCTCAAACAAGTGCATACTCCTCAAATCAGCCTAATAATGACAACCCTTTAAAGGATGTGCAGGAGAAAGGAAAACAACAGGAAGATACCCCAAAGAAGGTCCCTGATATGCAAAGGAATGTAATCATAAAATAGGTGGACAAAATTCAATCTCCTTTTAATTTTGAAAATGAGATGGAAAAGATTAAAATTTATGTACCTTTCAATGAGTTAATCAAGAATGTTTAGTACAGAAGTCAAATCATTAGAATGTTGAAAGTGGAAGAACCATATGACACACTAAATATAAAAGATGATCATCTTGCAATACTATTTGGTCCTTGAGTGGAATAATGTGGTGAGGATGGTGATGTTCCTCCATTTTATATCAGTCTTAACATTCATGACATGATTTTTCACAATGCAATGCTAGATTCAGGAGCCTCACATAACTTAATGCCTAAAGTGATTATGGATGAGTTATTCCTAGACTTTACCAAWCCTTACAAATATYGTTCCTCTTTTGATTCAAGAAAGGTGAAATGTTTAGGTTTAATCAAAGATATATGTGTATCTTTATCTCAGATCCCATCAAACAACCTGGTCAAGGATGTATTAGTTGCTGACATTCCTCCTAAGTTTGGTATGTTGTTATCAAGATCTTGGGCTGCAAAATTCAAAGGTACTCTACAAATGGATATGTCTTATGAAACTATACCAGTTTTTGGTTAGGAAAGGAGACTATATAGGGAAGTATTGTTGAGGTACATGGTGAGTAACAAAAGTAAACCCAATAATCATCCCATTTGTTCTATTGATATTGAAGTAGGTTCTTCCATTTTTCATAATGAATTGTGTTTTGAAGAAGAAAGTCCAAAGGTTCTTGATATTCCTATGAAATATGAAGTGTGACAACAGTCAGGACAAATTTCATATCAATAGGGTAGTGAGGAAGATGAATTATGGAATATGAATTTTGATGGAGCTTCCGGTAAAGAGGGAGTTAGAGAAAGAGTTTGGATAATACCTCCTAAATCATGTTCAAAACTTTTCTCTTATAATTTTTCTTTCGATTCTACAAATAACATGGTTGAATATGAAGTATTGATTTTGGGTTTGAAAACATTGAAATATTCGGGGGAAAAGAGGATAGGTGTACATAGATATTTTGAGTTAATAATGAATTAGGTTAAAGGAATCTACCAATCCAAAGACCCTAGGATGAGGGAATACATAAATATGGTTTTATAAGTACTTGAAAAATTCACAGAATATAACCTTTCAATAGTTCCAAGGGGACAAAATTTAATTGTTGATTCCCTAGAAACTGTAGTTTATGTTTTCAAGATTCCTATTTATCCTAACAAAAAATATGAGATTGAAGTCAAACATAGACCAACAATACCTGATAATATCAAGCATTGGTATATTTTTTAGGATGATAAACAATTGGAAAGGTTCCTCAAAATGACTGATGAGTTTGCTAACTTAAATATTGATGATGAAAATTGCTTTGAATAGGAAGAGGAAGACCCAGGTATGTTTCAAAATGAAACTTGTTTTCTAAATCAGATTGCCGGTAAAGACATTGTTCAATTGAATAATAATGTCATCCCTAAAGGATTGGTTCCACTTGAAAATATTTTTGACAACAATGATGTAGAAAAAAACCCCAAAATCACTACAAATGAGGAAGAAATAAAGAATTGTAACATTGAGACTGAGGAGGATCATAAAATCATTAAACTGTCCAAGACACTCAACGCAGAGGTCAAAGAGAGATATTTCAATTTAATGAAGGATTTTCTAGATGTATTTTCTTGGAGCTATGACTATTTGAAGGTTTATGACATTAAGGTTATTTAGCATGTGATCCCAGTCAAAATTTATCAAAATCCTTTCAAACAAAAGTTAAGAAGAATGAATCCCCTATTTCTAACTTTAATTGAGAAAGAGGTAAGAAAGCTTTTTGATGACAAGATTATAGTTTCTTTAAGATTTTCTAAGTGGTTGGCTAACTTAGTGCCTCTCAAAAAGAAAAGTGGTGAAATAAGGTTGGGTGTACACTTCTGGAATTTGAACAGGGTCTCTCTCAAGGATAAATACCCTCTTCCCAAGATGGATTGTATTTTGCATAAATTGTTTGGATCACAGAAGTTATCAATGCTTGATGGTTTTTTTGGGTACAATCAGATCATGGTACATCCTAATGATCAAGAGAAGATAGCCTTCACAACACCTCAGAGTACATTTATGTATGCCAAAATTCCTTTTGGGCTTATGAATGCAGTGGATACATTCTAAAGAGATATGGATATAGCTTTTTATCATTATAAAGATAAGTTTATTGTCATTTATTTGGATTATATTACAATTTTTTTAGATTCTGATGATAAACATCTAAATCATTTGAAAAGGGTTTTTTAGAAATGCAAGAGATTGAGCATATGACTAAATCCCAAGAAATTCAATTTTTAAATGCAAGAAGGAAAACTACTTGGAAATATCATCTCAAAAGAAGGAATAAATATATATCCCAACAGGGTTGTTGCAATTCTGAAAATTAACACTCCCAGGAGGAAAAAGGAGGTACAGTATTTCCTTGGAAGGATAAATTCTCTAAGAAGACTTATCCCAAAACTTGTATAACTTATAAAGTACATCACCAACATGCTTAGGAAAGGAAATGAGATAAATGGACTAAGGAAGCTAGGAAATATTTTGAATGCATAAAGATATCATTGACCAAAGAACCATTACTAGCTAGTCCAGACTTTACAAAGGATTTCATTATTTTTTCCTTTGCATTAGAACATACTATTGCTAGGGTTTTATTGTAGAAAAATGAGCATAACTTTGAGAGGACCATAGCCTATTTCAAAAAAAATCTAAGATACTCTCCATTGAAGTATGACATCATGGTGAAACAAGCATGTGCACTGGTAAAGGCTCGTAAATAATTTAGAGTTTACATTTTGCATTCTCATATTGTTGCATATGTACTTAGTAATGTTGTGAAAGATATATTGAACCAATGTGATCTGGAAGGAAGAAGAGGAAAAAGGATAGCTATCCTTATAGAATATGATTTGGAAATAAATCCTACAAAGTTGCTCAAAGGACAAGAGATTTCCAATATTATGACATAGTCGAATTATGATGTATTGGGAATAAACTTCAATGCAGATTTGTCAGAAAGTTCAAAGGAAGAAGAAGTACCATAGGTATATCATAATTTATTGGAGTCTCCATGATATTTTGATATCATTTATTTCCTGAGAAATTTACAAGATCCTCCTAAAGTCAAGTTAGCAAAACAAAGGCCATGTTTCTGAATTTGAAGGCAACAAAATTATGTATTCTAAATGGATATTTATATTGGAAACACCCAAGGGGGATTTTTATTATTTGTTTATTAGAATATGAAGTCAAACATACCATTGAAGAATTCCATAAAGGTGATTGTGGGGGTCACCATGATTGGAAGACCACAATGCATAAAATTTTAAGAGATGGGTTTTATTGGACTAATATCTTCTCTGATGTGTACAAGGTCTCAAGTTGTCATGAATGCCAAATTTTTTATGTAAAAAGAAAACTCATACCCTTTCCTTTAAATCCAATTTATGTTGAAGCACCATTTAGGAAATGGGGCCTTGATTTCATAGGAGAGATTCACCCCCCTTCCTCATCTCAACATAGATGGATATTGACAGCTACATACTACTTCACCAAATGGATTGAAGCAGTCCCAACAAGGCAAGCTATTGATGTTGTCATCATTCAATTTCTGGAAAATAACATTTTTTCTAGGTTTGGCTGCCCAGTCAAAATAATAATTGATAATGTAGTAGCATTGAATTCCAAGAAAATGGAAAACTTTTGGAGTGAGTATAATATAACCCTTGGAAATTCCACAACTTACTATCCACAGGGTAATGGATTAGTTGTATCATCCACCAAGATCTTGACTAGAATTATCAAAAGGTTGTTGAAGGAAAACATGAAGGCTTGTCACAAAAAACTTATTTATGCATTGTGGGCTGATAGGTTTACTACTAAAAGGTCTATTGCTACATCACCTTTCGAGATTGTGTATGGCACAAATGTAGTTTTTCCCACCTCGCTAGGTTTTTCGGTCATGAAGCTACTACAAGAATAGGAGGATGAACCAAATGATGATCAAAGGAAGATAAATGAGTTGATACATCTACAACATATGAGGGAATAAGTATACAACAAGGCACAACTACATTAGGACAAGATAAAAATGATTTTTGATAAACATACAAAGGTGGATGATTTCAACATAGATGATCTGGTATTGAAATGGGATGCAAGATATGAAGATAAGGGTAAGCATGGAAAATTTCACTACCTCTTGCTGGGACCATACACAATTTCTTCTTATCATGGGGGTAATGCTTATCCACTACAAGAACTAAATGGAGACATCATTGGTGGAGGGCCTGTAAATGGAAGGTTTCTCAAGCACTACCTTACTTAAAGTTTTTTGGCTTGTTCATCTCATTGTAAATAAACATTTGTATATTTAGTAGTTATAGTCAATAATCAACAGGAAATTGAATCCCGAAGTGAAGGCCCTAAGTTTATGTTGATTCTGGTTAAATTATGTCAAATAAGTCTCATCAGATAGTTTTTTTATCACTTTAGAGTCTTTTTGAGTCAAATAAAGCCCAATGGTCAGGCACATAGTTTGTTTTTCTTTGCTACCTCACTCGAAGGATAGCATCCCCATTGGAGCCAAATGTTAGCATCATTATTTTTAGGGTAGAGTTAGAGGTTGTTGATACTAAGAGGGGGGTGAATTAGTATCAAGTACAATTTAAAACATTTTTCAACTTATAATTAAACCATTCAATTATATCCAATTAGAAATGAACAATGGTATAAGAGTTACACCAATACACCACAATACACTATGCACAATATATGAGAAATAATCAATAGTTTTTGTTCAAGGGAAGTAATGACTTCCAAAGGTAGCTACAGCTTCCAAATGTAAAGGGAGGGATAAACCTCCAAGAGGAAGATACAATCCTCCAATATCAAGAGAGATCTGAACTCTCTATCCTTGCCCCTTCCTTCCACCCAAG